>WNGS01096398.1:0-15460 GCA_020271785.1 Procambarus virginalis
AAGAGTATACAGGATAAAATGGACATCCATGACATAATAGAAAAATCAAACAAACAACAATTTCTATAAAAAAAAATTACAAGGGAATTCTCTGAAAGAAAAAAACATACACAAAAACAAAAAAAAAAAACAAAAGGAAGTAAATAAATTGGACACGGATATTTAATGTCACAGGAGAACCTAAAAAAAATAATAAAGCATGACATTTGGTATGGCTTCCTGCGGCTCAGATGAATGTTACTCAGGCAAGCGGGACAGAGCGTCGGCTATCACGTTGAGCCGGCCCGGTAGGTGGATAATAGATAGATTAAAGTCCTGTAGGTACAATGCCCACCTGAGGATGCGTTTATTTTTCTGCTTCATCTGATTCATGAAAACTAATGGGTTATGGTCCGTGTACACTTCTACTATTACCTGTGAGGTACACTTCGAACTTTTTGCAAGTTAGCACTAGCGCCAACGCCTCTTTTTCTATCACCGAATAATTGCGCTGCGCCTTGTCAAATTTCACAGAGTAATAATATACTGGGTGTTCCACTTTATCATCCCAGTTTGCAACAACACTGCACCAGCACCCGAGTCAGACGCGTCAACTTGAATTTTAAACGGACGGTCGAACCTTGGACTAGCAAGCACTGGGGCGGAAGCTAAGATCAATTTCAAGTTTTTAAATGCCTCTGCACAGTCCGATGACCACTTAAATTTAACGGCCTTCCGCAACAAATCTGTGAGAGGAGTGGCCACACTGGAAAAGTTCTGACAAAAGCGTCGGTAGTACGCACACATACCGATAAATCGTTGAATGTCCTTTTTAGACCTGAGCACTGGATAGTCCAGAATAGCACTAATTTTGTCTTGTCGAGGTAACACTTTCCTTGGCCCACTTCATAACCGAGGTACGTCACTGTGCCTTGGCCAAAATGACACTTTTTAGCATTTAAGGTTAGATTTGCATGTTTCAACACTGTGAACAACTGGCGTAACCTAGCTATGTGGTCAGCCCAATTAATATCAAAGAGCACAATATCATCTAAATACGCCCGACAATTTGGCACATTAGCGAGCAAAGAGTTCATTAGCCTCTGGAACGTGGCAGGGGCATTACGCAAGCCGAATGGTAACACTTGATACTCAAACACACCCTCGGGTGTCACAAACGCCGTTAGTTGTTTAGCACGTTCAGTGAGAGGGATTTGATAGTACCCTCTCGATAGATCGAACTGGATACATACGTGGCGTTCCCGATTTCGTCGATACAGTCCTCGAGACGTGGCAACGGATAGGCGTCCACTATGGTCGCCTTGTTGAGCTGCCGATAATCGGTGCATAATCGCCAGGAGCCATCTGGTTTGGGGACCAAAAGGCAGGGCGAGCACCAAGAGCCCTGGCTCGGCCTGATGAGGCCGTGCTGGAGCAAGAAGTCGACCTCCTTACGGACGATGGCCTTCTTTTCCGGACTCATCCGATAGGGTTGAAGGCGAATGGGGTGTAGTCCGTCAACTCGACATCATGGTAAATGGCATCAGTCTGGGTCGGGACCTCCCCGAACAGACTGGAGAATTCGTCAAGCAACGACTGCACCTCGTCACGTTGGGACATCTGCAAATGGGACAGTCCCTCCTCCACAGCATTCACAGAACTAGAATTATTGAGAATGAGATTAGTTGGGTCCCCAGAACAATCATCCCCTCCCTCACTGGAAATGGAAACATTGGTTAGTGCAATGGGCCTGGGGCCCTGGAACTTCTTCAGCCGATTCACGTGTACGAGCATTACCTGTTTACGCTTATCAGAGTGTCTCACTTTGTACGTGAGGTCCCCAGTCTTCTCTGTCACAATGTAGGGGCCTCGTACTTGTGGGACATAGTGCTCCCCAGTCGAGGCTTTAGTACCAGGACAGGGTCACGGGCTGAAATACCCGCAACTTAGCCTTGGCATCGTTCCGTTCTTTCATATTTCTTGGGCCTTCCCAAGATACTTTAGTGCAGCAGCCTTGCAGTCCTTGAGTCTCTGGTGGTGTTGCGCAAAGAAAGCCGAACCTTCGGTTAACGTTACGTTCCCTAACAGATTCTCCTGTAACATTTGCAAGGGTCCACGAACTTTATGGCCAAAGACTAACTCAAAAGGAGCAACCCAGTGAACTTTGCAACCCCTCCCTAGCAGCAAACAAAACATACGGCAAGTTCTCGTCCCAGAAGGTATGGGAACTCTCGCACGATGTCTTCAACATCTGCTTCAGAGTTAGATGGAACCTTTCAATGACCCCTGACTCTGTGGATGGTATGGGCTGGAAACCTTATGAGTTATTCCATGGTCCTTACAAAATTGTTCAAAAATATCAGACTTAAAGTTAGTACCATTGTCAGTCTGCAAACCCGAGGCAGTCCAAAAGTGGAAAAAAATTGCAACATACGAGCAACAACAGTCTTTGCTCGGATGTTCCTTACAGCAAAAGCCTGGGTAACGAGTCGTGATACACATCATCGTAATTAGATAAATATTACCAGACTTAGTTCTAGGTAATGGACCAACACAGTCCATTACCACATGAGAAAATGGTTCCTCCGGCACGACAATAGGCTTAAGAGGAGCTTTAGGTGGAGTCTGGTTTGGTTTCCCAACAAGTTGACATGCAATACATGCATTACAAAATTTTGCCACATCGCTTTTCAGCTTGGGCCAGAAAAAGTACTTGCAGATTTTGTGATACGTAATATTAATGCCTTGATGTCCCCCCATAGGATCATCATGGGCAGCTGACAAAACTCTTTCTCTATAGCAGGTCGGCAACATAACCTGGTGGACTACCTCCCACTCATTTGACAAGGGAGCACTCTGAGGTCTCCATTTTCTCATCAAAATCCGATCATTGTAGTAGTACCCAGTTGCTGCGTCTACAATTTCCTCCTTAGAGACGGCTGTCTCGTGACAATCTGCAAGACTGGGGTCAGCTTTCTGTAACTCACTCAAGGAGGCGTCCAGGCCTTGGTCAGATGTCATTGGCCGAGGCTCAACAGTGTTCTCCTCCACCTCCCCACTACTCTCGGTAGGCGGGGGTGACAGGCTCTCCACAATGTCCTCGGCCCCGTCATCGAGTCGGGCCATGAACGTGTCCGCAAGGTCCACTGGGCTTTCACCACTCGGAAGGTCCCTCGTGTCCTTGGGATTTACCACCTTGGCAAGCACAGGGCTGCCCTTACATTTAAGTCCCATAGACCTAGTCACCACGCACGCAGGGTACACAACATTATCCTCTGCGGTGGGTGAATCCAGGCAAACCTTTGGGGTAGGCAACATAACAGGCAGTCTGGAGTCCCCTACCTTATCCCCGGCTAAATCATTACCCAATATTACATCAACATTAGGGAAAGGTAGGTACGAAGTGACTCCGACTGTACAAATACCCTTGTGGAAATCAGATTCCAGGGTAACCTTACGGAGGGGTACTGCTCGAGTATCACTAGTGACACCCTCGACCAGTACCACCTCTCCAGTGTCGAGAGTATTGGCACCTTGCAAAGCACTCTCTAAAATTAAAGTCTGGATGGCACCGGTGTCTCGGAAGATCACCACGTCCCTCCAGGAAGAACCCTCAGACAAAAGTAGTCTCCCTTTCGATAAGAATGGGGTAAGCAGGTCCAACCACTGTGGGTTGGAAGTCTTACTCCCTAACCCTTCAGAAGGCCTCAAGCCCTGTGTCACAACGAGAGCATTGGGTCTTTTTTCCGGGTACAGTTGCCAACAACGGCTAATATGGTGGGTTGAACTTTTACAATGACCACAGAAACGTCGGGGAGAAGAGACATTACTAACCGAATTACCCTTCGGTTCACTCTTTAGTGTTGTGGGGGTAGACAATTTAACAGGGTTAGTTATGTCTGAAACAGAAGGTGCATTAGGTGAAGGTTTAGAATGAGCTGGTCTGGACTGGCTGTGGGTATAAGTTTTGTTACTCTGTGGGGTAAAATTATTTTTATTGGGCCTTTTGCCCGCCAACTGGTAGTTTTCTGCCATCTTGGCCAAGTCCCCTATTTTAGAATTTAACTCTACCCTTCCTCTAAGGTATTGCGAAATATATTCTGGCATACTATCTATAAAGTGTTCTACTAAGACTACATTTCTGAGTGCCTGGTATGTTTCGGCTTTAGCCGAGCGAATCCATTTATCAAACAATCTAATTTGCTCATTGGCAAATTCAGTGAACGGTTGGTTGTGAGTGGGCCTAAGGTTGCGATAAGTTTGGCGGTGAGCTTCAGGAGTAATTTCGTACGCCCTCAAAATTCTTTCCCTGACTTCATCATATACAAAACACTCCTCGTCAGGCATATTAATAAAAATATCTTGTGCTTTACCCCTAAGCCGCCCCTGCAAGATTTTCACCCACTCTTCCCTTGGCCAGTTCATGGACATGGCTAGTCTCTGAAAATGGTTAAAAAATCTTTCAGGGTCTGACTCTGAAAATTCAGGCAAGTTGTGTTTTTTATCGGAATGTCTGGAGTTCGAGTCCCCAGTAGGTGGTACCATTCTTGCCGCCTCATTTTTGAGCCTTTGCTCTTCCACTTTAGCATTTTGTTCTGCTACTCTGGCCTCTTGCTCTGCCAGTCTTAACTTGGCTAGTGTTAATTCTAATTCTATATTTCTACTCACTGCACTTTCCCCTGAATTGGGTTCGCATAAAATTGTATCACTTGGCACTAGTTCTTGGTCTATACAATGCCGTAAAATTTCATTCATCAAAATCCACTTTCTATCTGCGTCATTTAATTCTAGGCCAAATTCCTTGCCTAACAATATTAAATTTGCTTTGTTGAGCTTCTTTATCTCTATCACTGAAGGGTTCATTGCCAGTCTCTGCATTTCAGATGACATGACTAAAAATTTTAGCTCCTAGCCACAGAAAAAATTAAAAATTAAAAAATTGGAAAAAACAAAAATTTGCACGGCCCCTAACACAAGGCCACACTAACCTTAATCGTGAAGAGATCCAGCTGGGTGTCCAGTCAGTGCAAAGAATGTTCTACGCCAGATGAGCTGGACCCTAGGCTAGCCCACAACCGTTCTGCGGAAACAAGAATTTTTAGTTTTGGCACTCAAAAATCTAATTTTTTACAATAATAACGTTCCTCCCGGACAGGCCAACCACTTGTTATGAACAATAGTGGGCTTGCTATGGGGAACTTGGTACTATTAAGGGGTAAGGGTAAGACTAGAGGTATCAAGATATGGGAGAACAAAAGGCCCGGCCCCCAAAGTAAAATATCCACAATAATAATTGCTTGCTACTAAACCTGGTTAGTCTAGGAAATGATTATTGTACTCCCACACAGGAACAAGGGATACTCTGTTCAAGCTTACTTATTTATTAACCCCTTAACACCCCCCATACACAATCACACCAATAACAATTTAATACTAACTTTACCACACAATCTTACGTTAAAAGCCTTGGTCCACATAAGCAGGATACAAGGTTTACACTGGAACAAGCTAGGGTAAAGCTCTACTATAACACACTGGGGTCAGCTTAGGGTAGGGGCCACGTGGTACACTGGAACCCCCGTTAGCATAGCAGGTAATATAAAAACTTGTAAATACACTTACTACACCCCAGGTATACTACTCTACACATATAACGATAGGTATGCCACAATATAACCACAAAAATAGCAAAGAAAACTTAACCAGACGAAGATACAGAAATAAATAAGAGGAGGGAGAGGCACTTCCTTCCACCACAACCAGTCAGCCGAGAAGAGCGTCTCCCGTCTCTCTCTCCGAAAGCTATGCTGCCAGCAGACTGTTCAACTAATCATACTGGTGCCCGATACTAAATTTACTCAGGTTTACTTTACACATGATTAGACAGTATTAGTAAACATAGTTGATGCCTATTTTATTATTTAATAAACAACCCCAAGCTCAATCTTTAAATACTCTTTGAGAAACAAGAATAGTCTTACGACTGGCAGGGAAGATACAACAAATGCCACTCGCAATGCGTTTTTACTCTATGGTAGCTCAATAAGCTCACATTTTGACCTCTGGTTTCCCTCTAAAGAACCCAGAGTCGTAACAAACATCCTGTTCAGGCAGGACTCACTCTAGTGGATATCCAACTTCCTGATGACATTGTAGACAGATAAATTTTCTACACAGTGATTGTAGGCTGTTATAGGCTTGAAGGTACAAAAAAAAGTATCTACATAAATGGCGAAGAAATGAACTCACTGTGTACCCTATGCTCACAGGATGAGTATAGGGTACACAATGAACTACCACTCACACGATGGGTATGGGTTGCACAAGAAACTATCGCACAGAGGATGAGTATGGAGAGCAAAGTAAACAAAGATACACACGATGAGAAAGGATTGCACAGTGTCCTATATGACTCACAGAATGAGTATGAGGTGCACAATACACTACAGGTAACAGGATAAGTATGGGTTGCACAATAATTTACAGGTCACAGTATGGGTATGGGGTGCACAAACAACTGGTAACAGGATGAGAATGGGTTGCACAATAAATTACAGGTAACAGGATGGGTATGGGGTTGCACAAACTGCTGGTAACAGGATGAGTATGGGATGCACAATAAATTACCGCACAGAGGATGAGTATGGGGTGCACAAACTACTGATAACAAGATGAATATGGGTTACACAACAAATTACAGTTCACATGATGGGTATGGGGTTGAACAAACTACTGGTAACAGGATGAGTATGGGTTGCACAATAAATTACCGCACAGAGGATGAGTATAGGGTGCACGTAAACAGGACTCACAGGCTGAGTATGGGGTGCACAATAAGCTACCATTCACAGGATGAGTCTATGATGTTCGTGCTCTATATTAAGTAACTAAAATACACCTCTGTTTCCAAAATACTTTAATGACCAATATTTGCAAATATATTTTATGTTTCCGATTTTCTGATAATATAAAACATATCATCATATGTATAGGGGTCCCAGTATTAGTCTTGTTCGTTCTCGACACACAATCGAGAATTCCGTGTTCGAATCCTGGGCGGGACAGAAATGGTTGGGAAAATTTCCTTTCACGTAATGCGACTGTTCACCTAGCAGTAAGTAGATACTCAGGAGTTAGTCAGCTTGTTGTGGGGGTTGCATCCTGGGCGGGGTCAGTAATTCGACCTTAAGGATGACCTTGATAAAAGCCTATCGTGTATGAATATACTGTGTCTTCCTGTCCCCCAACACAATGAATTATTATAATTATAATATTATGGTTTATAATTAAGTTCTTAAGAGCGATCCTGTGTCATAATTGACATACGTCTATCTTTACCTCAACATTTTATAAGTTAATTTCTGTCTGTATATGATGATTATCATATACAATTAAGGTAGCATTTCAACTTTATAGGAAATTGTTAAGTCCAAAATATATCTTGATTCTTATACTTGAGATATTGTTACAATAAACGTTTGAAAACAAAGTTTATATCTGTATTTAAAATATAAAACATTTTGCGTTTATCAACGCATCTCTCTGAATTACAATTTTTTCTGAATTGTGAAGCCTGTATTGGCCGCCTGGCAGGACACTGATGCATTGGAAGTTTTAATGTGTCCGGACACCGGCGATGGTGTCGTATTGGCTATTTATTTAACCATGTCTTGGCTTTCATTTAAGATATATTTTCCTTGAAATGTAGTCACATTATCGTCTACATCTTTGTTTATGCTGACATATAGACCTTTGATGTTACTTTGCACATATGCAAATGAATTACACAATTAATTCACTTGTTTGCAGGCCTTCACAATCCCCGAGATAGCCATCACGTAAATGTAAAAAGGCATATATCTTTACTTTCACTTCAGTTATATTTATGCTAAAGTATTAACATGCAGCTTATATTTCATTCTTTATTATGACAGAAAACTTCGTTTATTACAATATTTAGATTAAATTAACATTGATCTTCGAAAGATCATAGTTCCCATGGATAGGGAGAGCGTCGGCCAAGAAATCTTGTTTGAAATATGAATATCTTTCCTGTCTAATAAGATATAATCTCTGTGACGGATTCACATTTTTTTTTTTAGATATATACAAGAGTTGTTACATTCTTGTACACCACTAGTACGCGAAGCGTTTCGGGCAGGTCCCTGGAATACGATCCCCTGCCGCGAAGAATCGTTTTTTCATCCAAGTACACATTTTACTATTGCGTTAAAAGAGGCTACAGTTAAGGAATTCGCCCAGTAAATCCTCCCCGGCCAGGATACGAACCCAGGACATAGCGCTCGCGGAACGCCAGGCGAGTGTCTTGCCACTACACCACGGAGACTTATATTTGCATATGTTATCAGAAAGGCAGCGATAAGTTTTATTTGTGAATCTATTAATTAAGCAATATATCAGAGAGTGTGTAGGGTTCGGTGTTCTATGAACGAAAAGGACACGAGTAGTTTAAGTAGCGAACGCATACAAACGAATAACGTTAGTATCTATATAACAAAATTATTGTCCTGTAGAGTTAATTTAACTTAGACACATTTTTATAAATAAATATTAAATGTTTTGTGGCTATTTATGAAAGATATTATTACAAATACCCATTCTACTTATTAATATCATTAATTAAATTTGTGACAATTTGAGCAAAGAATTGCGACGACTGGATCACCGTGTACAGGAGGCTGCTATGGCAGCAAACACTCTCCAGGCGACCATATATCTTGGATAAGTCGCTCCACAATTTTGTCGCTTGGACCGTCGACTCCCTATGGCGTCACCTGTTACATATTTACTTCGAATTTCGATATGAAATTACATTATTTCAGAATGAAAATAGGTTTGATCGTGTTCTACGTGCAGCACCAACATTACAGTAAGTAATTATACCATATTTCTTCATTACTTACGTAATGCTAGGAGGATTTGGGTACATTTGGGTAGATTTGGGTAGATTTGGGTAATTCTACGGACCGCAGGGCGGCAGGGCCACCCAGCGGGTGGCCCTGCCGATACGAGAGGAATGCGGGCGTAGTCAGCTGAGGGTTCCAGTTGGTTGCTGGACCCGCCATTATCTCCGTTGGCGAGCCCGTCAAGAGAGCCGAGTGGCCCTGACAATTTTAAAGGAATGAGGGCGTAGTCGGCTGGAGGCGAGCCTAGCTCTGCGCGGGCGGCACGAAGCCCCTGGAGAAGTCTTGCCTGGTCACTGGGGCACGGGCCGGGCAGAACTTGCCGGGGGCCTGCTCGCCAGGCTAGTGTATGCGTGCGTCCCGCGCTGTGCTTGTAGGATCCGAAGATAGTGCCGATTCCTGACCATGTAAACGATACCTGGTCCAGTCAGAGCATGTGTCGACCTTTTGCTGCGTAGATCACCTCCCCGGGCTGAAAGTAATAAGGCAGTAAGGGTGGGCAGAAGCGGGCATGCAGTGGTAACGTGACAGGCAAGAGCACAGTCTAGAGGTAAACCCTAGCTGAATTAATACGGAGGAGACGAATTAAACGGGGGGGGGGGGGGGCAGCAGCAGGAATTAGAAGATACTTTAATTAAACAATCCTGGATGATACCCCAAGTAAAAACGCCGAGAGAAAACACTGGAGGAGGAGGGAGAATAAGAGTTTTCGTAATAACTATACTGTAGCAATGTAAGGGAGCTAACAATTCTAATAAATCTTCCAGCAAACGGAAGGGGGCGAAGTACCTTTGCCAGGAACAAAGGTGGGATAAAAGCCAGTAGGAGAACAGCAAGGAAGCACAAAGCAAATATATATAAACAGATATAATACAAAACACAATAAATCCTGACAATATAAACAATACATATACCCTAGAACATATACCAATACATATACGTGTATTGCCCGCAATACATTTATGCCCGAAACGCTTTGCGTAATAGAGGCTTTAGGCATTGTATGTACTAGCCCTATCTATTAACTCCATCACTCTGTACAATCACTTATGTATGTACCTTACCTAAATAAACATTTGATTTTGATTTGATATACAAGACTCGCCCTTCGGGGGTGGGGGTTCCGCGACGCTGGCCTCACGGGATTGGGGGTGCTCCGACGGAACCCCCAAGTCATAAGCCAAGAATACCAAGAACTGGAATACTAAAAATTTATCGCAGTCTAATACGGATTTCACGGCAATTTAATTCCATTAGCATGATAACGGCTCATTAATATTTTCTGTATAATATTTTATGCACATTCACTAATCATTATGAGCCAGTATTTATTTATCCATTTAGTCGTTATAATTAGCTATGCTTCTTCATCTTCAATAATAATCATTTATGTTTAATTTATGTAATAATTTTCGTAATAATTACATTGTAATAATTTATATAATAATTTTGTAATTAATTTATGTAATAATTATTTTAAGTAATTAATTTATATAATAATTAATAATAAATTAATCCCCCACGTGGTGCGTTTTCTTCCAAACCACAGAAACAAATCAATGTATACATAACCATAAATGGAAATAGAACCAATTCTTAAGCCATGTCTGTAACATGCTTGTGTCCTAAGCGGGACCAATACAAATTTAGAATGTGAGCGGGGAACATTACCCTTGGTCTCCATCTTATATCGGCCTCCAGATGGGTGATAGAGCTAAATAGAAGCCTAGGAGTCCGCCTTAAGTTGCCGTTGAGTGTAGCCTTGTGTTGTCAATGAGCGTCTGAAAGCCGCAGCTAATACGCCGAGTACTTCGGCTACATCTTGTAGAGCAGGTGCAAAGTGAAATCGACGGCAGGGAATTAGCGTCCAGTAACTGTAATAAGGATAATATTAAGAATACAAAGTAATATCGTAAATAACGACTGACGGCAAGTGCCGCAGAGTAGAAGAAATTGAGAAAGCAACGTCAAACCGTAATAACAATTTATACTCATAATAAAATAGTATTGGAATGACAGTAACGATACGGATTAATATTAATACTCCAATATAGCCCAGCAAATAAGGGAAGTATAATAGTAATTAACGTAGGCCCTGGGCGGCTGCATCCCGGCGCCGCTGCGTAGCCTAGTAACACTAGAGTATGGGTGAAATCCCGTTACTCCCTCCAAGACTAGTTGCTGGGACTGAGAAACCCGTTGCAGGGCAGGCACTCCAGAGGCGGGTACGGAGCGCGTTGTAACGGTGATAAGAGGAATATCCGGCTCGCGTTCTCTTCCTCGCCGCAGCAGGTTGAGGGAGTGGGGGGGGGGGGCTCCGGCTCGTCGTGGCTGCAAAAAAGGGAACATAAGCCGACGTTGTGCGCCAAGCGGGCAGAGCACAGGGGAAGGAAGGAATAGCAGTTGAAGGTAAGGGCCCCAAACCTAATGATAGACGAGGTTAAATTAAATAGAATACTATTACGTAATAAGAAAACAACAATGGCGAAGGAACATGAAGAGTAAATTAGACCAGAAGGCCGAATGGCCGAAGATCGTTAGCGACCGTATGGCCAACATTATGCTGACCGTATGGCAAGCATAAGCCAGTCAGCATACACCCGCCACCATAAAGAATGTAACGAGCTGGCCGTTATAACTGGATGCCGGGAAGGCGACTACCGAACGGGTGTAGCAAGCACAAAGAAGTAACACTGCTCTGAGCTGTAAATAAGAGTTAGAATTCATTATAAATATAGTAAATAACCAACGGCGCACAGGGGGATCCACGGCAGAAGTAGTATGTCCGACTGCAAGCAAAATTGCTCCAAATAAGAGGAATGAACCGACAATTAAAAATAGCGAAGTTAAGACAATAACTGTGTAAAAGCCAATACTACGAATTGCAAAGTTAATACAGCACGAAGCTTAGGCGGGAGGAAAGGGTGGAACGCTTCAAGATTTTGCGTGACACTTGCGCGAGGCTATGCTAAACTTCGCTGTAGCATTCCAAATTTTGCATATGTACTGCCGAAACGAGTGAAGAATTGATGGTCAAATATAATGCACAATATTTAGAATATATAATGAGGTAAAAATACGAAAAATAGACGACAAAACCAGATGAAAAAATGGGCATCACTTGTACAGGCATTAGGTAACTTTAAATATTCCCCTGTTGGACCATTTAAAAAGGAAAATCGACACTTCATTACTGTCCCTCTTGTTGATGGTCGAACTGAAGTTAGTTTTGAATTAATGAGAACTTTTATGAAGAGTGATATTTTAAGGAAAGATTATATTTAAGTACAGTCTATAATATAAGGAACACTACACAACTAGTACTTTTTTCTTGATAGCTTGTGCAAAATTTCGGTTAATTATTGAAATCAAAATTCATAAAACCTGAATATGAATGTCTTCACAATTAACCTCCCAGAAAAAAACTAAAAGATCAGACAAAACGAAACTATTAATTAACAAAGTTTGCTAACCACCCTCCTCTCGCCATCCATCATCCATCCATCCATCCATCACCCTAGCCATCTCGAGAATAAGAAGAAAAAAAAATTAAACCTGATGAATATCCCATCAGATTTGTAATACGAAAATATTTCCAATAAATCTTTCCGAACATACAAAGATTTCCTGGAGGCAGAGATGAAAAAAAAAGCCCTCTAATGTGGCCATAAATTATATATGAAGGCTGCATAATATGGGAACCTGTGGTTCTAAAGTCTTCATACGCTCTCATAAATTTAAGGCGATTGTTGCCATTACACGGCTGGTTAGATTTAAGATGAAGACTTGCGTTCTTCTGCCCCCTTTTTGTGGTGTGTTTTTGTATTTATTTTTGGATATAGGTTGATGGAGATTAGAGAAGAGGTAGTTTAGGGAGCTAGAGGAATGGGAGTTGTTGGGACTGATGAAGGGAAGTTTAGAGGGGGGGGGGGGGGGGGGAGGCATTTTGGAACCTTAGATTTTTGTAGGGTTTTAAATGGTTTTGTGTAGTTGGTGTTAGGTTAAAGTGGTGGTCATGGTGGGCTAGGCCTATATCTTGCTGGTACTGCATGTTATCTAATGCGCTTTCTCCGAGATGCTTATCATAATGGCTCTCCGATTCATCTTTGTTAGTCATCAATTTGCCTTTCCTCTCCTCCAGGCTCAACCTGGCCCCCTCCCATACTCGGCCTCGTCCCCTCCTCCTCCCCATTTCCATGCTCGTCCCTCGCCCATAGCCTATAGTAGAAATAGCCATAGTAGAAATAGCCTAAGCTACTCTATCCCTTTGAGATGTATTTCTTGCTTATCTCAATAAACATACTGAACACACACACACATTATATATATATATATATATATATATATATATATATATATATAATATATATATATATATATATATATATATATATATATATAATATTATATATATATATATTAGAATATTATAAATCAAATGTTTGAAATCAACGTCATCGAAATTAAATTTTCTGCTTTCATGGAAGTCTAATTTTCTTTTTATTTATTTGGTATTGAAATAATTAAAATTATTAAAAAAGTTAGTGACCTTTTCAATGTGTGAAAGGTAAAAAATATTGTTTTCGCGGGAATGACCATAAATATATTATTTCTCATCACGAATGCACCAGCAGCTGGCGGAAAACTTAAAAAAGGGAAAAAAAATTATTTTCTTTTCAACTTCGACAAGTTTCTCGTGTCCACCAACTGATACCGTTTTAATTTTGTTTGTTTAGTTTCAATTTTGTTTGAACTACGTGATGAAGTGTCACAATTATACTGTATACACACTTATTTCTCATTATCCTTTACGAGTACAACTATCATCTGGACAGCATTCAATTACACAGAGCTGAACAAAAGAAGGGTCAGATTAATTATAGTCTAAGAGTAACTAAAGCTGTTCAAAAAGACAGTTTCCGTACAAAAAAAGTTAACCAAATCTCATAAGCAGCAAGACCTCTACAAAAATATATATAATTAAAAAAATCAATCAAATGTTTATTCAGGTGAAGTACTTACAAGGCGAGATACAAACATTGAAGGATTTATTGACAGAACTAGTACATACAAATCCTAAAGCCACTATTACGCAAAGCGTATCGGGCATAAACTGGAAATCGTTCCAGATTTGGAAATTCCCAGACACTGGAAATCGTTCAGTTGTTAGATCCGCACACAATCCCACCAGTTAAGAAAAGGCTTCCTGTCCCTAATTATTTTTTGGCGGTGCTAACGTGTGCATGACGTCGTCGCTTGACTATCGAAGTATGGGCGAGAATGAAAAATAATTCACCAGATACTTTTGTCTCAGTCTACCGAGGAGCGAGTATAAGGATTGAGCGAGTAATTCTTATACTCGCTACAACCGGAATCTCGGACTTACAGGTCACTTTTTTGTGTAAGTCCGAGATTCCGGTAGACCGAGATGAAAGTATCTGGCGAATTATTTTTCCATTCTCGCCCATACTTAGATAGTCAAGCAACGTCTTATACATCAAATACACGTTATCCTAAATATTAAAAATATTAGTAATCTTTTGTACTTTTTTCCAATATGCCTAAATTTGTACTTCCCCTTACACCTTCACGTTTTATTTTCCTGCAACTTTATCTAAATTCTAAAAATTATACACAAGCCTTTTAATTATTGCTTTCAGTAATAGATTCAAGTTCAAGTATGTTTATTGAGATAAGCAAGAAATACAGCTCAGAGGGATAGAGTACCTTAGGCTATTTCTACCCCCCCTCTACTTCTAATAGATGATGTCCTAATAGATGAAGTAATAGATGATGTCCTCGTAACCCAAAAAATATTATTGCGGGCTAGTAGACTTTATTCTAATCACCATTAACCGAATAGTAAACGAGAATATTAAGTTTTTGTTGCTGGGCTTAACGCCTTTCAATCTATGGAGGATTACTAAGTCAACCACAACAGTTTACCGACACTTTAGTCAATCTTGAACATAGTCCAGACTAAAGTAAACTGTATATGTACCAGAGAATTGCCGGGTTACTGTAAGAGTAACTATAGGAGTTACGAACTTAGCCGTAACTCTGTTCTTTTGGTACTTCGACCAGTATAGATCCAGTGAAGACGCAGCAACACGTCTAAAAATGTAAAGAAAATAAAGCAAAATAAAATATTTTGCTTATTAATTAAACACGAAAAACTACGTAAATGGCATAACTGAGAAAACTTAAATTTTCAACAAAATGCGAGGGCGTACTTACACTCAATCACTCGTTGGTATCCTGGGCACAGTCTTTATACGACACAAATAAGTCTAAATAACCGAGTGACTATACCACCATTACCTATCACTTAAATTGTCACTCGGCAAGCACTTCACTTGACCATTTACATAAAAGTCCATTAAGAGTGTTCCAATAGCACGCTCCAGTGCCATCGTCATCCAGAGCTCCGCAAGCACACTGACAGAACATCCTTTAACCACACCAAGAGAGAAAGATGAAATAAGACGCCGGTGAACGGCCACCTATGGTAGTCAAGCAGTGCGTGTGTCAACCGGGAGACGTTCTGTTAAGAGAAA
>WNGS01096415.1:0-10298 GCA_020271785.1 Procambarus virginalis
GAGACACCACACCGGCGAAACAACACCGGCGAGACACCACACCGGCGAGACACAACACCCGCGAGACACAACACCGGCGAGACACAACACCGGCGAGACACCACACCGGCGAGACACCACACCGGCGAGACACAACACCGGCAAGACACCACACCGCGAAACAACACCGGCGAGACACAACACCGGCGAGACACCACACCGGCGAGACACAACACCGGCGAGACACAACACCGGCGAGACACAACACCGGCGAGACACCACACCGGCGAAACAACACCGGCGAGACACAACACCGGCAAGACACCACACCGGCGAGGGACCACACCGGCGAGACACCACACCGGCGAGACACCACACCGGCGAGACACCACACCGGCGAGACACCACACCCGCGAGACACAACACCGGCGAGACACAACACCGGCGAGACACAACACCGGCGAGACACAACACCCGCGAGACACCACACCCGCGACACACAACACCGGCGAGACACCACACCGGCGAGACACAACACCCGCGAGACACAACACCGGCGAGACACCACACCCGCGAGACACCACACCCGCGAGACACAACACCGGCGAGACACAACACCGGCGAGACACAACACCCGCGAGACACCACACCCGCGAGACACAACACCGGCGAGACACCACACCCGCGAGACACAACACCCGCGAGACACAACACCGGCGAGACACAACACCGGCGAGACACAACACCGGCGAGACACCACACCGGCGAGACACCACACCGGCGAGACACAACACCGGCGAGACACCACACCGGCGAGACACAACACCCGCGAGACACAACACCGGCGAGACACAACACCGGCGAGACACCACACCGGCGAGACACCACACCGGCGAGACACAACACCGGCGAGACACAACACCGGCGAGACACCACACCGGCGAGACACCACACCGGCGAGACACAACACCCGCGAGACACAACACCGGCGAGACACAACACCGGTGAGACACAACACCCGCGAGACACAACACCGGCGAGACACCACACCGGCGAGACACCACACCGGCGAGACACCACACCGGCGAGACACAACACCGGCGAGACACCACACCCGCGAGACACAACACCGGCGAGACACAACACCGGCGAGACACCACACCGGCGAGACACCACACCGGCGAGACACAACACCCGCGAGACACAACACCGGCGAGACACAACACCGGCGAGACACAACACCGGCGAGACACCACACCGGCGAGACACCACACCGGCGAGACACAACACCGGCGAGACACCACACCGGCGAGACACCACACCGGCGAGACACAACACCCGCGAGACACAACACCCGCGAGACACAACACCGGCAAGACACAACACCGGCGAGACACCACACCGGCGAGACACCACACCGGCAAGACACAACACCGGCAAGACACCACACCGGCGAGACACCACACCGGCAAGACACCACACCGGCGAGACACCACACCGGCAAGACACAACACCGGCGAGACACGACACCGGCGAGACACCACACCGGCGAGACACAACACCGGCAAGACACCACACCGGCGAGACACAACACCGGCGAGACACCACACTGGCAAGACACCACACCTCCGACGAAGCTCAATTCCCGCCAACACAACTAGGCGCAGGTACACGGGTGAGAGACAACAGAGATTAGACAACAAAACCTTTCTTTCTCTTGAGAGACTGCTGCTGATTCTTATGACTGTGATGTTTACTGTGTACACCATTACCTGTGGTCACTGTGACTGTGATGTTTACTGTGTACACCATTACCAGTGGTCACTGTGACTGTGATGTTTACTGTGTACACCATTACCTGTGGTCACTGTGACTGTGATGTTTACTGTGTACACCATTACCTGTGGTCACTGTGACTGTGATGTTTACTGTGTACACCATTACCTGTGGTCACTGTGACTGTGATGTTTACTGTGTACACCATTACCTGTGGTCACTGTGACTGTGATGTTTACTGTGTACACCATTACCTGTGGTCAGTGTGACTGTGATGTCTACTGTGTACAACATTACCTGTGGTCACTGTGACTGTGATGTTTACTGTGTACACCATTACCTGTGGTCACTGTGACTGTGATGTTTACTGTGTACACCATTACCTGTGGTCACTGTGACTGTGATGTTTACTGTGTACAACATTACCAGTGGTCACTGTGACTGTGATGTTTATTGTGTACACCATTACCTGTGGTCACTGTGACTGTGATGTCTACTGTGTACAACATTACCTGTGGTCACTGTGACTGTGATGTTTACTGTGTACAACATAAGATATGGTTACTCTGACTGTAATTTTTATTGTGTACTCATCTAGTTGTGCTTACGGGGGGATGAGCTTTCATTCCTTGGTCCCACCTCTGCCGCCAACTTACTGGTATACAGGTTCCTGAGCCTACTGGGCTCTTATCACACCTACACTTGAAACTTTATATGGAGTCTGCCTCTATCCACATCACTGTACAGTGCATTCCATTGATTAACTATTGACAGTAAAAAAGTTCTTTCTAATGTGTCTGTGGCTCATTTGTGTTCTCAATTTCCACCTGTGTCCCCTTGTGCGTGTGCCCCTTGTGTTAAATAAACTGGCTGTATCTGCTCTATCAACTCGTCTGACATTTTTTTATGTCATAATCATGTCTCTCATAACTTTTTCTTGCAGCTACATGAGATTCAGTTCTTGTACTCTCTCTTCGTAGATCACACCTCTCAGCTCTGGTACTAGTCTGGAGGCATACCTTTGAACCTTCTCCAGTTTAATCTTGTGATTGACCAGATACAGACTTTAGGCTAGAGCTGCATATTTGAGGATTGGTATGACATATGCGGTATAAGGTTTCTAAATTATTCATTACATAAGTTTCGAAAGGCAGTTCTTATGTCGACGAACCTGGTATATGCCGCTGATGATACCCTCTTGATGTGCGCTTCAGGAGACAGGTCTAGCGTGATATCAATCCCAGGTATTTCTCTCCCTAAACCTATCTTTTTTACTATACAGTTGCTCTGGTTTCTCTAATAACCATTTGTTTGATCATTCCTTCAGTTTGTCCAGGCTATCTTGAAGCCTCATGGTGTACTCCTCTATCTTGACCCTCCTTATAATTTTTGCACCAGCAAATATTTACAAGAAAGAGTCTATACTCTCTTGAAGATCATTTACGTATATCAGGAACAGGATAGGTCCATCTACAGAACCCTGTTGGGCTCTATTAATGACATTACGCCTTTCTGAGGTCTCATCCCTCACAATAACTTTCAACTTTCTTGCTGAGGTACTCCCTTATCCACTTGAGCACCCTACCAATTACTCTTGCCTGTTTCTCCCGCTTATGCACAAGTCTCTTATGGGGTATCGAGCAAAACGTTTTCAGACAGTCCAAGAAAATACAGTCCATGCAACCTTCGTTTTCTTGCTTAATTTTTGTCACCTGGTCGTAGAACTCTATTAAACCTGCGAGAAAAGATTTGCCAACCTTAACCTATGTTGGTGGTGTGTCGCCAAGTCCCTTGCCTCCAGATGTGTTACGTTTTTCACGATATTCTCCATCTCTTTGCATGGAATACAAGTTAGAGACAATGACCATTAGTTTAGTGCTTCTTGCCTGTCGCCCTTTTAGTATATTGGGACTACATTATCTGTCTTCCATATTTCTAGTAAGTCGCCTGTTTCCAGAGACTTATTATGCACCAAAGAGAGCGGCAAGCAAAGTGCTTCTGAACACACTTTTATAGTATCCATCCGATCAAACGTCCATATCCTAAAGATTTTTCCTAACTTCATCTGTTAATTTCGAACCCTTCCAAAGTTGCAAGACCACTACGAGCTCACCATAGCCCGTGCTACGTGGAACGTTTGTTCAGAGTAGTTGAATCTAAAACCACAATAATCCAGCTGCCTCGTTTATTGCCACCTTTCTTATTTCAGGAACCTCTCCACTTTAAGCTGAGAAGACTGTTGAGTTCTTAAAACACCTCTTTTTCTCTCTCTGTGTACCTGTCCTCAGTTTCATCAAATGTTCTTTCACCATTGTTTTCCTCTTGATGTGACTGTGGAGCAGTTTTTGGTCGGTCTTGGCTATATTTGCTATGTCACTTTCATACTGTCTCTGCTTCTCTTCTCACACTGAGGTATTCATTTCTGACCCTCTCGTATCTCCATTTACTCTCTTGTGTTCTTTTATTTCTGTAGTTCCTCCACGTCCTTGTATTTAGGTGCAGTTGCGTCTTCGCATGCCCGATTAAACCCCGGATTCCTCTTTTGCTTCTCATTCTTTCCCATTTGGGCCGAGTTAAACGTATTTACTGCCTCCCGAGACTTTTGTGTTGCATAATCCATTATGTCTTGCCCTGACTGTTCTTTATGTTCTGTTTCCCGTAGCATTTCTGATAGAAATTTTCTCATCTCATAGTTTCCATTTCGGTATGCCAGTCCCTTTGCTTTCTGGTGTTTGTTAGTGGATATTACCCATAACTCCACCAGATACTCAAATGTCAGTACACTGTGGTCACTCATTTCCAAGGGACTTGCAACTTAACTTCCCATATACCCGACTCATTCAGGGTTAATATCAGATCGAGTCTAGCTGGTTCATCTCTCCTCATTCTTGTGTTTCCCCTTAACGTGTTGGCTTAGGAAATTTCTTGTTACTACGTCCAGTAGCTTGGCTCTCCAGGTATCTGGTCCTTTATGTGGGTCTCTGTTCTCCCTGTTTTCAACCATCTGCTCATGGTTAAAGTCTCCCAATATTACCAGCCTGGATTCTTTCGTGCAAGTGACAGAGGCTGCGCTCTCTATATTAATAGTAGCCATGTTGTTTCTCTCATTTTCCTAACTAACTACGGGCTCGCCATAGCCCGTGCTACTTGGAACTTTTTGTTCCAGGTAGCGAATCTTAAACAACAACAATAATCATATTCTTGTCTGGGTATTCTGTCATTTGGTGGGAGCTATATTTTAATATTACTATTGTTTTTTATCCTCCAATTGCCATGGTGCCTATTATGTAGTCAGGGAATCCTTCACAGTTTGGCATATCTATCTTGTCAAAGATCCACTCTTTTCTTATCAGCGGGGCCACTCTTCCTTTCCTCTCTTTTCTTGCCACATAGTATTGCTGCAGAAACACTGCATATAACTTTTGTTCGTTTTGTCTCCGAGTGCTATGATGGAAGGTATTCTTCCTGTGGCCTTTCTCCAACCTCCAAATCTCTGAATGATTTTAATCATGATTCAATCTTCGAAGCTTCTTTTCTTCTGACCATGCTTGCTTCCTCTCTAACTTGATAGGCGTTCTGCTGACGTAAGAAGATGCTTTCTGGAGAGGCAATTTGTGAGGTGCTTAGCAGAGCAGAGCAGGATTTTGTGTTGGGATAGGTAGGTGGGACAAGGAAGGGTGTTGGATGAGGAGGTGGGGGGGATGGGGAGAAAGGAGTGGGTTGGCAATTGTATGGGGAAGGTGAGGAAGTTTTCTATAGGGAGGAGGGCGGGAGTGTTGAATTCCTCTCTTGGGTTGCTGAGCTGCCGGAGTGAGATTCCCTACACTCTTTGGGGAGTGAGGTGTTGAGGACTGTGGTCCTCTGGTTCGCTCTTCTCTCCCTGCACCTCTTTCTTGCATATGATGCCGTGATTCTCTGTCCTTTGTCATGTCCCTCTGAAGGAATACCATTTAGTACCTCCTTACACTTAACAGGTGGCTCTAATTTGCTAGAATCTCCACTTTTGTGCTCTCGTTTGTGAACACTATCTTTATCAGTCGGTGTCTGTCCTTGTTGTATCAGCCTAATATGAAAATCTTCTCTGCACTTTTTTATGCCACCTCTATCTGTGTCCCCTTGAGGATCTCTGTCACTGCCGCTGTCCTTAGCTGTCATTATGTGTTTAACATAACCTGGGGTTAATTTGGCTGTGATTCTTACTGTGTGAAACATAAGCTGTGGTTAATTTAAGTGTACGAAAAAATATTTTGTCTTGCTTTAGCTTTTGTTAGCCATTTAATGTATTATTAAAGTTAGTTCAGCATCATTGGAAAACCAAATACAGATCACATAGTAAATGAAAGAAATCATGAACTTTATATAAAAATAAACAATGTAAAATATCACACAGTAGAATAGGTTTTACAGACCTTTTTTTCTCTGAAAATGCTGTTGACTTGTGTATGGTGGGAAAATTTAATCGAATTTGGATGAAAACTAACGGAAGTGTCCAAGAAAAAGTTAAAAACAGATTTGAGATTTTAGTTACATTCGTCTTGTCGGGGACAGGAAGCCTGTAAATATATGTACTTTAAGCTTGACTCGAGGGTTCCCCAAATCGAACCACTGACGCTCCCTTGGATGCAACCCCACAGCAGTTGCCCAATTCCTGGGTACCTATTTACTACTAGATGAACAGAACCATTAGGTGAAAGGAAGCATGCACACCCATTTGTGGTCGATTCTTCAATAAATCATTGAATTATATGTTTAAAAGATCCTTAACCCTGTGCATGGAGGACAGAATAAAATGTGTATATGCTGGTTAGCACTGTAAATGTGTGGCCACGTTTGTGGTATAAATTAATAATACAAAAAAATAATTTTCTCCCAGCCGGGAATTGAATCTATGGCCACCAAGAAAACGAAGCTAGCCGTTCTATGAGACCCTACAGCTGATCATGTTTTGTTTTGGTTATAAAAAAACATTAGCTGTCATCTCTTCAGTATTTCCACCATTGTTTGTGTCTCGTTGGTGACTTAAGAACCAAAAACAAAATAAGTAGAGTTGTACGATTTTCTTAAAATGGAAGTCAATGTTGCTAAGAATGTGTGTGTGTTATTGCAGTATTTAAAATAAAACTAATATAAAAAGTTTTTATTAATAAGAATCATCAGTGGTAAGTACTCACAGGTGATCTGGAGAGCTGTGGAGGTGGTAACGGCATGACCCGGGATGTTGGGGTTGTGGGCCCGGCAGGTGAGGGTGGCTCCGTGGTCCTCAGCTTCCGGCACCAGCGTCAACCATGACGACGTCACCTCTCCCAGCCGCAGTGACTGTAGTGGAGACAACGATGACTGATTACTCTCACTACCAGATGTGAGTGCCTGTTCTGACTGGCTTGCATAATTGACAAGTCTTTGTATGGGGACCTGTTAAAGTTTTGATTCATTTTGATTGAATCAGAATGTCTGTGGCGAAACTTCACTGCAAGTACAAGTAGTAAATTGTTAGTGTTGCAACTTTTTAGGGTTTCTGGTGTAATGTATCCTCATACTCGTATATTATATAAATATATATTACAAGAGTTCTTACATTCTTTTAAAGCCAGTAATATGCATACTGATTCGGGCAGGTCCTTAATAATTTTTCTTGAAATACGGCCTGCCAAATCATTTAACAATCAGGTACCCATTCACGACTGGGTGAAGAGAGGCGAATACAGTTAAGGATTCGCGCCTAGTCAATCCTCCTCCGCCAGAATACGAACCCAGGGCAAATCGCTCACGAAGCACATGGCGATTGTGTTACCACTGTGCTATGGGGGCCTGACGGTCTCCATGGATAATATCTGGAAGACCAAATTCACCTCCTGTGGAAACCAGGAATTATATATATGACATGCTATAGAGAATATAAGGCAACATCCTTTTAATACGTGTATTTTTATCGTTTTAGTATATTACATTAAAAGCAGTTGGACCACATATTATAGCTGCATGCTCGGCATTGTACCAGTCAGGTTAGAGCTAGACTGACATGACCAGTCCCGTGAGCAAGACATTATCAACAGAAGGCACCAAGTCTAGAGAGCTAATCGCACCATCTGTAGTACAGAACATTAAAGAACGCAAGCAACTTGATAATGGTCCAGGACGGACCAAAACGTCCACGTTTCTTGATTTTTTGATGTGCGATTTGGTCATCATATCTTCAGTCACGTTATTGTGACTCATCGTCTGCAACATTAAAGAAGGTCCAAGATATTCAGGATGCCAATAAAAGCACTCACAGATGCCAGATTCTCGGTCATCTGTCATAAGAGACATTCCACAAGGTGGTGCGTGACTGGTAGCAGGACTGTGTGGTGCGTGACTGGTAGCAGGACTGTGTGGTGCGTGACTGGTAGAAGGACTGTGTGGTGCGTGACTGGTAGCAGGACTGTGTGGTGCGTGACTGGTAGCAGGACTGTGTGGTGCGTGACTGGTAGCAGGACTGTGTGGTTCCTTCAGTAAGGAGTAAGGTCTTCCTTCCATTATATACCCTGGAGTCAGGCTCATCTGGGAAATACACAGTCTAGCCAGAATCATTTGTCATCACCTATTGCGGTGGTAGGAATGCTATGGGGATATGTTTCATTCAATAGAATATGGTTTATTATTTGCAATACGAGACTCAACAATGGATGTGGACAGGATTATGAAAGTCAAGGTAAAAATCAGAGCCAAAAATTTGTTTTGGGGAGATGGGAGCAGTATGTGGCGCAGACACAGCTTTTGGTGTGGTGTCTGTGAGGTCAATAGGTGTAACACCAATATGACTCCAGACCAAGTTAAATTCCTCGGTCTTTTATTTTCTAGAGATTTCGACCACCATTGGATGGGAAAGGATGTGGTTAAGACTCCATAGCCTCGGGGGACAAGACAGCCAGACACAGAAAGAAACATTGCCTCAGAAAATGTAATGGACGAAGAGTGCATTGTTACGACCCTTACTTCCTGTTGAAGTTAATTTTTATTATAAATTGTTTATTATTACAAAGAGTTGAGTAGAGAATGTTTTCTTGAAACAAATCTGCAGCTGGCAACTGGAGGCCGTGAGTGACTTATTACTCCACCAAAAAAAGTAGTTCCCTTCAGCTGGAGATCGTTCATGAATAATGTGTACTGGAATAGCCAAACTTGTGTGGGAACAGTGGACTCAATCAAAAGACTTGCATGGGGACTGTGGTTAATGGAGTAATTAAGGGGTTTGATTGGAGTGTTGAATAATAAAGTATTAAGGGGCGATAATGCAACCGAGGGAGGGACGCCATCATTGAACTAATGGAGAACACCAGCTGTCTGACCGGTCCTTCTTTTCTGAGGGATTTCTCTGGCTGTAGAATGATTGTAAGCCACAGAGTTGCGAGGAAGATTAGAATGCTCTGATAGCCTACTGAGCAGTTTGAGAGAGTCAAAATTTCCTCGGGGTTTATACATGTGACACCGGCTGACAGAGATAGTGCTGAAGTGCACAGCTCCAGTGTTGGAGTAAAGCTATATGGGGACCAGAACCCGTTTTGGTGATAAGATAAAGTTTGTTTTCCTTCTGAATGCATTGATTTATGAAGAATGATTTCTGTATGTGTCGTGTGTGTTTATAAATATAACTGTCATCATCTTGTTTGGCTTTTTCCCTACTCCTGAATTCTAATTGGCTCAAGCCAAAGTCTTATTTCTCTAGACACAATACAATACAATGACGCAAGCAAACGTAACACTCAACACTGCATAAAGCTCTGTCATGACAATTTTGTCACTAGACAAAACATGTAGGTTGACCCGCAAATAAACAGGCATATAAAGATCTGTTTTACGCAGCAGAAGCACGTGAATGGCGGTGAAAAATTGCAGAAAAGACACTTAACAAATGTAAGATTAAAAAAGCCTTCACCGTACTGGTAAGGTTTTATAAAGTTTTACAATTCGGAGCTTCCTCGGGCCAGGACACGGTAAGACACCACAAGAGGACACTGCGGCCAAGTGCTGAGAGAGACTTCTACAACACGCTGTCCTTGAACTCCAGTAATGTGAAGGAGAGGGAAGAGGGTTTTGGGCCAGCAGTCAAGGTACCATACAGGCACAGTGTGCGTGTCGGAGGACCGCAAGAAGTATCGAGGGCAACTGACTGCAGCCATCTTGACGTGATGCAACACTTGTCTTAAGATATAATCTCTATATTAGAAAGAATGAAAAGCTTCAGAGCCGAGACGAAAGCCAATACGATGCAAGAACATCACATTATTGTTATAGTTTAAGTTTACTTTTATAGTAAAGTCCAGCAAGGATGGGCGGGGGGACAACAGGCTGTCCAGCAAGGATGGGCGGGGGGACAACAGGCTGTCCAGCAAGGATGGACGGGGGGACAACAGGCTGTCCAGCAAGGATGGACGGGGGGACAACAGGCTGTCCAGCAAGGATGGACGGGGGGACGACAGGCTGTCCAGCAAGGATGGACGTGGGGACGACAGGCTGTCCAGCAAGGATGGACGGGGGGACGACAGGCTGTCCAGCAAGGATGG
>WNGS01096422.1:0-10081 GCA_020271785.1 Procambarus virginalis
GGGCGAGGATAGAGGATCAGGAGGAGGGTTGGGGCCAGTCAGCGGTGAACCTCCTCGTACGTCAAAACACTTGTTATCGTAATGACTAATTACCTTACAGCCAATTGTCTGTCTCTCACCTATTTCTAATATTGTTTTACTTAGATAGACCGCTATAATAATACTACTAATAATAAAATGTTTATTTATATATAATATATATATATATATATATATATCTATATATATATATGATATATTATATATATATAATATATATGTGGGTTGTGTACTATCACGAATTTAAACACGTGATTTAAAATGTGACAATGTCAGACCACGGAGGAAAAATGAAACAGACTCCTTCTGAAGATGTATTAATATACGAAAGTACTTAAGGAAATTCCTGTTTCATTTTTCCTCCGTGGTCTGACATTGTCATATATATATATATATATATATATATATATATATATATATATAATATATATATATATATATATATATATATATATATATATATATATATAATATATGTATATATATATCTGTATCCTTACTATAAATATATAGTGTGTATATATATATATATATATATATATATATATCTATATATATATATATTATATATATATATATCTATATATATATATATATAATATATATATATATATATATATATATATATATATTAAAGATATTATCAGCCTCGCATACACCCCTGATAATATTCTTTTGATGTGGGCTTCAGGAGACAGATTTGGTGTGATATATTAATAATTTCCATAACAACGTTTTGATTTTTCTCTCTGTCCGTTTCATGGAGAACTTCTCCCATTCGGTACCCTTGAAACATGTACATGCTCGCCCTCTATCTAGCTTCATCACTTTACATTTTCTTGAGTTGAACTTAGTAGCCATTTGTCGAACCATTCCTTTAGTTTGTCTAGGTCATCTTATAGCCTCTTACTATTTTCCATCTGTCTTAATTTTCCTCATAATTTTTTAAAGAGGAAACCTTGAGAGGAACGAGCCTATTCTCTCTGGGAGATTATTTACATATATCAGAAACAGGAAAGACCCATGAACTGAGCCCTGTGTGACTCCAATAATGATATCTAGCCACTCTAAAACCTCATCCATACAGTGACAAGCTATCTTCTGTTGCTTAGGTACTCTCTAATCCACCGGAGTACCTTCCAATTTATTCTCCCTGTACATGTCCCAAGGTTGCTCTAGTGTGTATATGTGCCAGGGTTGCTCTAGTGTGTATATGTTCCAGGGTTGCTCTAGTGTGTATATGTTCCAGGGTGCTCTAGTGAGTATATGTTCCAAGGTTGCTCTAGTGAGTATATGTTCCAGGGTTGCTCTAGTGTTTATATGTTCCAAGCCTATTTACCTGACCTATTTTCTTTACATTTCTTTAAAAAATTATATTATTTTTCGATCAAAAATGTACATACACATGCTAACTGTATATGCTTTCTTATCTGTTATTTATTTAAATGTTAACAAACAAAAAGTGACAAAAATCTAATTTGTCATTTATTTATTTATTTATTTATTTATTTATATACTATATACAAGAAGGTACATTGGGATTGAGAAGATACATAGCATAGTAATTACATTCTTGTAAAGCCACTAGTACGCGCAGCGTTTCGGGCAGGTCCTTAATCAAAGAAAATTTTCAGTAGGTAAATACTTGCAAAATTTATAAAAAATGATAAAAGTTACATAGCAAGAAAAAAATAAAGATAAGAGAAAATTGTAGGTATATTAAAGCACATAGGTAGCTCAGATTGATTGCAATGACAGTTTGAATGGTAGTTTTAATAAATTAATAGCCACTATACAGCATATGGCTAGCACATAAGACAGCAATGAACACAATGATAAAGTTGTTTGGATTAAGTCATGTGTGATTTATGTAATAATATAAATAATTCGTTCCTTAGACAATATATAATATTAATATCCAAAGTGGATTTCTTCCCTGTAAGACAAATATATATAATTGTGCGGTACCCTGGAATTTCAAAATGGCGTCCAAATAATATCATGAAATTCAAAACAAACCATATGTCTCCTTGGTCTTAACGTAGCCTCCTAATAGAACGTCGCAATTTGTCGTATTACTCAACATAAGGTCCAAAATCGTCATACTAGAAAACGGAAGCGGTTGGCGAAACTGACGTACTGTCCCGTTTTCTGTTCTGGGTCCTCTGGTAGGTTAGGAGAGACCACTTTAGTACAACAGTTTCTTGACGTTGGGAAACCTTAGGAGGACGGAAAATACATACAAACCGGTGTAGAAATTCGGTCTGAAGGGGTCGGCAGGAAATCCGGCCTTGAGTCAGCAGTTAAAAATTAAAACTGTCAGTTGGATTACCAATCAATGGTGCCCCATACCCTGAGAGATCTCGGGTCAACCATTGGCATTTGTACGGTTTTCTAAAGGGGGTTCACCTGGTGAATGGAGTACCTAACGGGCGGAACACCTCGTGGAGGAAACACCCGATGGAGGGAACACCTGATAGAGGGAACACCTGTGTAGATGCAGCCATTGTCCTTGGGCAACAGGTGAGGAGCCCCCGGGGGCTCCCGCCCCCCCTCCACACACATACATGTATGGTGGGCGGAGCCATACACAGTCTGTGTATATACAGGCACAAAACAAGCCTATTTATACCCCCTCGGTGCAACTTCTCGTGTATGCGCATGTCAGGACAAGAGAGTCGAGGCATGCGCATGAGAGAGCCAGAAAGTCCAACATGCGCATGACAGAGCCAGAAAGTCCAAACATGCGCATGACATTAATCCCATAGCAATTAACATAACTCAAATAGCAGGTGACATGACACTGTCTTACACTGAAGATGAATATTATAACACATTTGTAAACATAATATTTCTGTAAATCATTTAGAGTAAATATTACCCAAAATGGATACCCCTGAAACTAATGAACATTACTGGATAATAGGAAGTTATTTACAAATAAATAGATGACGACGTTTCAGTTATTGACCGACATGTGACAACATTTCGGTCATTTCTGAAGCCTTATGTGACTACGATTCGGTTCGTTGTCTGACGAGGTTTAATAAATAAATAATAAATAAATGTTTATTTAGGTAAGGTACATACATACAAGAGATTTTACAATGATTTATGGAATTATAGATAGAGCTAGTACATACAATGCCTAAAGCCACTATTACGCAAAGCGTTTCGGGCAATGCGCAAAAGTTTCAGGCCATGCGCGATGTTTCGGTCAGTCTGGGACCTTTCACAAGTCTACGTCTCATTAGACCGAAACGTCGTCACTTTCAGTCATATTTTGCCCGAAACGCAATGCGTATTAACGGCTTTAGGTATTGTATGTACTAGCTCTATCTTTAAATCCAGCATTATGCTTGTAACTCATTTTCTATGTATGTATGTACCTTTACCTGAATGAAAAATCTAAATCTAAATCTAAAATATATGTTTGTTGGGGATACGTGCTTATATATAAGTTAATCTAAAATACTTTTCAAGCTATCAAGAATTATTACTCAAGAACTTTAAGTAAAGAATTCCCGGTCCTGCCATTCGTTAAAGGAACCATTGAATAAATAATAATAATAATAATTATTATAATAATAATTCTTTATTTAGGTAAAATTATATATATACAAATTTAGTTACAAGCAGAATGTTGGATTTCAAGATTGAGCTAATGTATGCCTCATTTCGAGCAATATCGAGTCAACAATGCTATTGACCAACAATAAATACATCAAGGTCGTTAGCGTCATTAATTGGTGAACCACAGGTGTATACACATGTCCAATACATGACTCAGTCACATGTGAGTCACTCCTGCTCTCTCTCTCTCTCTCTCTCTCACGGCAATGTTGACAGTTACTCATCTGTTACTCATTAGTTCATCTCTCCAGCGGCAGAGGACAATCAACCTGCAATTGATAACACAATCAACCGCTGCCCACATGTGAATCACTGATGTCTCAAAGCAATTTTTGTGTTTATGATGTCAGCTGAACAATATTTAATCTTTCACCGAGATCACTGAATTATTATTATTATTATTATTATTATTATTATTATTACACCACACACACACACACATTGGTTGTGTGACGGTTAAGAATCGGGGCCAAAGAGCCGAAGCTCAACCCCGCAAGCACAACTAGGTGAGCACACACACACACACACACACACACACACACACACACACACACACACACCACACACACACACACACACACACACACACCACACACACACACACACACACACACACACACACACACACACACACACACACACACACACACCGACACACACAGGAATAAGGTCACTCCGGAACCACATAGTGTACTGCTCTACTTAACAGCGGTGTCCTCAGGTGACCGGAAGGAATTAACAAACTCCTCGCTTTGATAATTCCTTCCTGCAGGTAAAGCGGAGTTTTTTCTGACGTAATACATTAATGAATCTCGTGACGTCATTTGTTAACGAACCATCCCAAGCAAAAATAATTATATACTGCGCTAATATACAAAGTTATTCAGCCTGGGACGAATCTTAGTATCAGACGAATCTTTACAATTACAAATTAATGTAAAAGTTGGCAAAATAGGCACAGTATTGATTTAAAGATTACATTCTTCAGGATATTATATATATTCACAAATATTTAAATTTTGAGGATGCTTAAATGCTAATATGTTTTGTTTCAGTGTTACAATTATTGACGTTGTTGTGGGTGGTGAAGTGTGGCAACCCTTACATACTGTTGTGGGTGGTGATGTGTGGCACCCTGCACATGTTGTTGTGGATGGTGAAGTGTGGCAACCCTGCACATGTTGTTGTGGGTGGTGATGTGTGGCAACCCTCCACATGTTGTTGTGGGTGGTGAAGTGTGGCAACCCTGCACATGTTGTTGTGGGTGGTGAAGTGTGGCAACCCTGCACATGTTGTTGTGGGTGGTGAAGTGTGGCAACCCTGCACATGTTGTTGTGGGTGGTGAAGTGTGGCAACCCTGCACATGTTGTTGTGGGTGGTGAAGTGTGGCACCCCTGTACATGTTGTTGTGGGTGGTGAAGTGTGGCAACCCTGCACATGTTGTTGTGGGTGGTGAAGTGTGGCAACCCTGCACATGTTGTTGTGGGTGGTGAAGTGTGGCAACCCTGCACATGTTGTTGTGGGTGGTGAAGTGTGGCACCCCTGTACATGTTGTTGTGGGTGGTGAAGTGTGGCAACCCTGCACATGTTGTTGTGGGTGGTGAAGTGTGGCAACTCTGCACATGTTGTTGTGGGTGAAGTGTGGCAACCCTGCACATGTTGTTGTGGGTGAAGTGTGGCAACCCTGCACATGTTGTTGTGGGTGGTGAAGTGTGGCAACCCTGCACATGTTGTGGGTGAAGTGTGGCAACCCTGCACATGTTGTTGTGGGTGGTGAAGTGTGGCAACCCTGCACATGTTGTGGGTGGTGAAGTGTGGCAACCCTGCACACACTGTTGTGGGTGGTGAAGTGTGGCAACCCTGCACACACTGTTGTGGGTGGTGAAGTGTGGCAACCCTGCACATGTTGTGGGTGGTGAAGTGTGGCAACCCTGCACACACTGTTGTGGGTGGTGAAGTGTGGCAACCCTGCACATGTTGTTGTGGGTGGTGAAGTGTGGCAACCCTGCACACACTGTTGTGGGTGGTGAAGTGTGGCAACCCTGCACATGTTGTTGTGGGTGGTGAAGTGTGGCAACCCTGCACATGTTGTTGTGGGTGGTGATGTGTGGCAACCCTGCACATGTTGTTGTGGGTGGTGAAGTGTGGCAACCCTGCACATGTTGTTGTGGGTGGTGAGGTGTGGCAACCCTGCACATGTTGTTGTGGGTGGTGAAGTGTGGCAACCCTGCACATGTTGTTGTGGGTGGTGAAGTGTGGCAACCCTGCACATGTTGTTGTGGGTGGTGATGTGTGGCAACCCTGCACATGTTGTTGTGGGTGGTGATGTGTGGCAACTCTGCACATGTTGTTGTGGGTGAAGTGTGGCAACCCTGCACATGTTGTTGTGGGTGAAGTGTGGCAACCCTGCACATGTTGTTGTGGGTGGTGAAGTGTGGCAACCCTGCACACACTGTTGTGGGTGGTGAAGTGTGGCAACCCTGCACACACTGTTGTGGGTGAAGTGTGGCAACCCTGCACTCGATGTGTCATATGAATTCGTGATAAAAATGAGGTCGGTTTTAAGAAGTCTTTTTCCATAAACGGTTAGACGCATGTCCGGTCTTATTCTCGTAACTTATCCTCCATTACGTGACGCACGCATGCGTACACACACACACACACACACCACACACACACACACACACACACACACACACACACACACACACACACACACAACACACACACACACACCACACACACACAATTCCAGTGTTCCAGGTATTCCATCTCAGGTGTTCCAAAGTGTTCCAGTTTCCAGGTGTTCCAGTATATACTCTATGTGTTCCAGTGTGTTCTAAGTATTCCAAAGTAGGAGAAAGCACTAAGTCATTACGACTCTATAGCACTTGAAAGGAATATGAGGACAGGGATTTAGGATATTACGAAGGAAAGGAATGGTGCCCAAACCACATGGACGGTTTGGAGCCGGTCGGCCGAGCGGACAGCACGCTGGACTTGTGATCCTGTGGTCCCGGGATCGATCCCGGTGCCGGCGAGAAACAATGGGCAGAGTTTCTTTCACCTTATGCCCTTGTTACCTAGCAGTAAAATAGGTACCTGGGTGTTAGTCAGCTGTCACGGGCTGCTTCCTGGGGTGGAGGCCTGGTTGAGGACCGGCCGCGGGGACACTAAAGCCCCGAAATCATCTCAAGATAACGGCCGGGGATTGAACTCCGACCTGCGAGGAAGGGAGACCGACGCTCTACCGTCTAGTCCACGTGGTTGGGTAATAAATAAAATTGTTTTGCATGCGAACCCAAGCAACCTACCAAACCCATTGAGGCCGATGCATAGAAAACGTTAATATTACGGGAGGGTTTCCTTTTTGGTAGGTCGCATTTTTAACGGATTGGTCGATTGTTAGAAAACGTGTTGGGTGAGAGAGCGGATCTGTAACAACAGGGTAATTGATCAAGTCACCATTGGAGACTTTCGGCGCCGTGGAGAGGGGGCGGGGGAAACCTGCTGCATGGGTAACAGCTTCTCCCCATATCAAGCTACCCAGGCTTTGCGTCCTTGAGAGACCACTCCAGACCGAAACTCCATAGTCTCCTGAGACTGATCGATTGTTGTTTAAGATTCAGCTACTGGGAACTAAAAGTTCCAAGTAGCACGGACTATGGTGAGCCCGTAATGGACTTACCTGACACAGGAGCGGGGCTAAAACTTATGTGACTTGTTGTTAAAGATTCGCTACCTGGAACATAGTTCCAAGTAGCACGGCTATGGTGAGCCCGTAGTGCCATTATGATGTGACTGATCGATGCCTACTACTGATCAAGAATACACACCTCAGACATCCCAACACAAGGAAACGAATCCCGACAATAGAAAACACAACGAATATTATCCATTGTGTGAAAACAATTGACGTGCGGTGGAGGGGAGAAGAGTACTTAGGCAAAAAAAAAAAAACACCGGTTTCTCGACCCTCCTCGCATTCCACCACAAAGAATTTGGAGGTCGCCATATATATCTAGTCCACTTAACCCCATGTCTACTGTAACGTATCTCCCGCCTCTCGTAACTCACCCATTTCCTCTTCTTAATTCGTTTCGTCAGGGGAGGACACGCATCCTGCGTATGTACTGCACGTTTAAGCTGATATATCTAGGTCTCCTCTCCAAGGTCAACTACTGACCCTCCCCAAAATGTAACTTCTAGGCTTCAAGAAGCCTAGCCCATACAGCCAAGCTTCAAGAAGCCTAGACCATACTCCTGCTTCAAGAAGCCTAGACCATACATCCAAGCTTCAAGAAGGCTAGCCCATACATCCAAGCTTCAAGAAGCCTAGCCCATACATCCAAGCTTCAAGAAGGCTAGCCCATACATCCAAGCTTCAAGAAGGCTAGCCCAGTTTTCAAAATATCTGAAATATCGGAAAATTGACACCTGAGCGTGATTTTTGAGCCGAATTCTGACTCTCTGCACCTATTTTCATTTTCAAATTACGACTTTTTATACCGAAAATATGCCAATTACTGAAAACGGCGATGGGTCATATTTTGCCCAAACCCCCCTACAGTTTTCAAAATATCTGAAATATCGGAAAATTGACACCTGAGCGTGATTTTTGAGCCGAATTCTGACTCTCTGCACCTATTTTCATTTTCAAATTACGATTTTTATACCGAAAATATGCCAATTACTGAAAACGGCGATGGGTCATATTTTGCCCAACCCCCCTACAGTTTTCAAAATATCTGAAATATCGGAAAATTGACACCTGAGCGTGATTTTTGAGCCGAATTCTGACTCTCTGCACCTATTTTCATTTTCAAATTACGACTTTTTATACCGAAAATATGCCAATTACTGAAAACGGCGATGGGTCATATTTTGCCCAAACCCCCCTACAGTTTTCAAAATATCTGAAATATCGGAAAATTGACACCTGAGCGTGATTTTTGAGCCGAATTCTGACTCTCTGCACCTATTTTCATTTTCAAATTACGACTTTTTATACCGAAAATATGCCAATTACTGAAAACGGCGATGGGTCATATTTTGCCCAAACCCCCCTACAGTTTTCAAAATATCTGAAATATCGGAAAATTGACACCTGAGCGTGATTTTTGAGCCGAATTCTGACTCTCTGCACCTATTTTCATTTTCAAATTACGACTTTTTATACCGAAAATATGCCAATTACTGAAAACGGCGATGGGTCATATTTTGCCCAAACCCCCCTACAGTTTTCAAAATATCTGAAATATCGGAAAATTGACACCTGAGCGTGATTTTTGAGCCGAATTCTGACTCTCTGCACCTATTTTCATTTTCAAATTACGACTTTTTATACCGAAAATATGCCAATTACTGAAAACGGCGATGGGTCATATTTTGCCCAAACCCCCCTACAGTTTTCAAAATATCTGAAATATCGGAAAATTGACACCTGAGCGTGATTTTTGAGCCGAATTCTGACTCTCTGCACCTATTTTCATTTTCAAATTACGACTTTTTATACCGAAAATATGCCAATTACTGAAAACGGCGATGGGTCATATTTTGCCCAAACCCCCCTACAGTTTTCAAAATATCTGAAATATCGGAAAATTGACACCTGAGCGTGATTTTTGAGCCGAATTCTGACTCTCTGCACCTATTTTCATTTTCAAATTACGACTTTTTATACCGAAAATATGCCAATTACTGAAAACGGCGATGGGTCATATTTTGCCCAAACCCCCCTACAGTTTTCAAAATATCTGAAATATCGGAAATTGACACCTGAGCGTGATTTTTGAGCCGAATTCTGACTCTCTGCACCTATTTTCATTTTCAAATTACGACTTTTTATACCGAAAATATGCCAATTACTGAAAACGGCGATGGGTCATATTTTGCCCAAACCCCCCTACAGTTTTCAAAATATCTGAAATATCGGAAAATTGACACCTGAGCGTGATTTTTGAGCCGAATTCTGACTCTCTGCACCTATTTTCATTTTCAAATTCCGACTTTTATACCGAAAATATGCCAATTACTGAAAACGGCGATGGGTCATATTTTGCCCAAACCCCCTACAGTTTTCAAAATATCTGAAATATCGGAAATTGACACCTGAGCGTGATTTTTGAGCCGAATTCTGACTCTCTGCACCTATTTTCATTTTCAAATTACGACTTTTTATACCGAAAATATGCCAATTACTGAAAACGGCGATGGGTCATATTTTGCCCAAACCCCCCTACAGTTTTCAAAATATCTGAAATATCGGAAAATTGACACCTGAGCGTGATTTTTGAGCCGAATTCTGACTCTCTGCACCTATTTTCATTTTCAAATTACGACTTTTTATACCGAAAATATGCCAATTACTGAAAACGGCGATGGGTCATATTTTGCCAAACCCCCCTAA
>WNGS01096425.1:2500-17164 GCA_020271785.1 Procambarus virginalis
AGAGTGGGTGTATATATTTATACACTATTTCCTTGATAGGAGGTAAACATCACTCGTCTACCCTTCCTACCATAGAGGATGGGTTCATGTGCCTCTTGTGTGGTAATACCACCTTGAGACCTCACCCCATATTCGCCTGTGATAGATGTAAGGCCTCTTTGTGTGAGGACTTGACCTCTGAACATCTACAAACATGCTCCCGAGGTGAGTGAATAAACCCTTCACCACCTTTATTTCTCTTGAGAAGCTTTTTGAGAACTTATGTCATGGGGTTTAGCAGGGAGGCGGGGTGTTGCCTTTTATTATTATTATTATTATTATTATTATTATTATTATTATTATTATTATTATTATTATTATTTTCCAGGGGCGATTCAAAGGCAGGTAAAAACATCACAGGGTCTGGTAGGAGAGGAACACGACAAAGCGCAGCGTGACAATAACCCCTTAGGTGGTGGTGGGGTTAGACAGTCAAATGCAAATGGTGGGGAGGGGGGAGAGGAAGTGATGATGATGATGATTGTGGTTGTGGTGATGGTGGTGACATCTCTCAGGCAGGTCCTAGTGGTCTTAGACCTCATGACAACAATCGAGATAATGGTCTAATAAGTGAAGAAAATTCCTCAGATGAGGGGGGATGTAATAGACACTCCCCACTTAATCAATAGGGTGGGGGACCCTGGGGGATCTCTTTACTTGCATGGAATATTCCATCCCCACAGCCTTCGCCACAGACCCTATAGGACTCCTAAGCAACTTTAGGGACTATTACATATCTGAAATAGAGAATTACATTAATTCTCTTGGGGAGCATGGCAATTTTACTTCATCGCTAAAAATCCTTCTTGAAGTAAGTAAGTAATTATCAATAGAAGGCACCAAACTGGGAAGTCTATGTAACACCATCAAATGTGCAGTATAATCAGAGGGCGCTAAATATCACCAAGGACGACATTACGAGAACAAAAACGCATAAGGCGAATGATATCAAAAGTATCAGAGTCGCCAAGAATTCTATCGAGGGACAAGCGACCGTGGGGGACAGTCGGAAAACGAGACACACCCTCGTCCTGGAAGTCAGGACATTCAACAAGGATTTGTACGACCGTAAGAGGGACAATGCAATTTGGACAATAAGGAGCAGGGCGGCGCTCCATTAAGTGACAGTGAGTTAAACGGGTACGGCCAAGACGTAACCTAGCCAGAGCCGTTTCCCACCATCAATTACAGTGGCAGGAGGAAGGCCACTGGGACACACGACTCTTGAGAGTACTCAGTTTGTTACCAATAACAGAAGACCAACAACGCTGCCAAAGGGCAAGGATGGAGGCATGAATAACTGGGTAAAAGTTGGAATAAGGAACACCTTTATAGGAGATGGGACAAGTGCGGATAGCGTCCTTAGCGACAGTATCCGCACGCTCATTTAAAGAGACACCAACGTGGCTGGGAACCCAGCAAAATGCAACCGACTTAAATTTACTGGAGATAAGAAACAGCCAATGTTGAATCTCGATGACCACAGGGTGGACTGGATTAAAGGACCCTAAAACCATGAAGGCACTACGAGAGTCAACTACTACCATGAAGGAGGATTGCCCCCGGGAAAGCAGGATACGAAGAGCATAGAGAATAGCATAGAGTTCTGCTGTGAAGATGCTAGCCTCCGGAGGAAGACGACTGTTACGAATCTTGTTAAGATCCTCTCATTACTCTTAATTATTGTATTACTGTATTGTCTTATTCTCTAATTATTATAGCATCCAGTTGTATGATATGAGATTTTGTATGTTATATGATATATATTATAGCATGTATTAATGTGCTTGAGTTGCATATATTTGTATGAGGCTTTCGTGTTACAATTCTCATGTGTTTCTCTGTGGGGGTTGATCAGGTTGGATATGTGACTAGCGTGGGAAAGTGTTGTCAAGCGAGTGTTTATGATTTAACCTTGATTTATAACTCCCATTTATTTGTCAGTAAATGCTATTGTATAAATTAATGTAATTGTGTACTCTTATGATTAATAATGTCTTGATATTTAGTACTACCATGTATTATTAGTAATTCCACAATGTTATGTGGATAGTTAGTTGATTTGTTAGTAGACGCTTGGCCTGTGGACCAACGCGTGGGTCAGTAGCGTGGTGGCTGTGGTCGAGGGAGGACAAGTATTAAGTTAAGTCCTTGATGTGTATATTTAGTCATTCAAAGTTTTTATTTCCTGGTAAGATGATATTGTATTCTCTTAATTAAGTTTTTTTTAAGTGCTGTTTATATTGCTCATTGCTCGATAAGGATTTTATTTTAATTTGCATGCTGATAATATTTCTGGCTTTATTACGTACCATTTAATTGTTATGTTTGTCCCCCTTAGCATAAATATATTGTTCCCCATTTTATGCAGTGCTTTATCTTATCCCCCTAGACTTATAGTATAAAGGCCGATTTTAAATCTTTTATGTACACTGCTGGGAGAAGAACCTTATTTAGTCTCAAGGGTGGTAACAAATGGAGGCCTGTGTCCGGGATCTTATTCCATTAATTCCCTGTAATGTTTGTACAATTAACAGTGCTAATTATTAATAGCAATTGCCTTCCTAGGTACTCTGTGATTATCTAGTGACGCCTAATCAAGCCTGTGTAATTATCTGTTCAATCTGAGCTGCTGTGAAAACTTTTCAATGCTTCACGATTTGAGGTAAGTGTTCAGCTTGTGCCAGGGGCCAAGCATAATTTTCAGTGTTGTTCAAGTGTAAGTTGTGATTATTGAGCCAACCATGGAGGATCAGGTTGTTGCGCTGGTAGATCAGCCAAATTTTGGTAAAATTAAAGACTTAAAGAAGTCTGGTTTGTTGTTGTTGGCTGATAAATTGAACCTAGCAGTTTCCAGTAAAATGTTGAAAGCTCAAGTGTTAAGAGTTATTGTCACACACTTGGTAGAAGAGGAGAGACTTGAAGAAGAGTGTTTGGGAGAGTTAGACGAAGAGTCAGTTGACAAGGTGGCAATCTTAAAGTTGGAGTTGGAGACTAAATTAGAAATGGCTAGGCTGGAAGCAGACAAGCAGAGGTTGGAGTTGCAGAACCAGCAAAAACAACTTGAATTGGCAGCAGATAAGGAAAGGTTCGAGTTGCAGAACCAGACGAGACATCTCGAGTTGGAGGCTCAGTTACGTCTAGCAGAGCAACAAACTATACAAACAGAGCAGCAGACTAAACAACTCGAAATTCAGCAGAGTATGGCTGAAAATAATAACAGGTTAGAACAGCAGAGGATTGCGGCAGGTTTGGGTGACACTAGTAATAATCCAGAGAGTACAAATAGTTCTTCTAAGTACAGTAAACGTGTAGATTTGCCTAAGTTTAATGAAGAAGATCCAGAAATATTTTTCTTGCATTTTGAGAAACTAGCAGTCAGCATGAATTGGCCTGTAGATCAATGGGTTAGCATATTACATGGACATTTAAGGGTAAAGCTCAAGAGGTATTTGCATCATTGCCTGCTGAGAATTCTTTCGATTTTAAATTTGTTCAGCAAAGTATTTTAAATGCTTACCAACAGATCCCAGAGGCACATAGAATAAAATTCAGAAGTTTAAAAAGAGCACAGGACCAGACTATTTCTGATTTTGTAAGAGTAAAATTAAATCACTTTAACAGATGGATTAAAGCACTTATTATTACAGTTTGAGACTTTGAGAGACCTCATAGTAACTGAGAAAGTAATGGGATGTCTTGCGGACCTTGCATAAGTTACAGAGTACTGATCCCAGTCTAGCTGAGTGTTATGCAAAAGCAGCCGACTCCATCGATACTTTGGAGGAGAGTACGGGTTGTTATTTCAAGGATCAATGTCTGATGAGAAGATGGAGACCATCAGGAACTCCCTCATCAGAGGATTGTGAGTTTAACACCCAGCTCGTTGTGCCAACAGAGTATCGGGAGCAGGTATTGCAAGCTGCTCATGATGACCTGATGGGAGGCCATCAAGGTATTACCAGTATGTATCATAAGATCTGTAAACTTTTTTATTGGCCGAAACTTAAAAAGATGTGGTCAGATATTGCCACAACTGTGTTGTGTGTCAAACTGTTGGTAAGCCTAATCAGACTGCCACGAGCACCATTATATCCTATTGTAGTGCCAGAGGAGCCATTTACTCATGTGGTACTGGATTGTGTCGGACCTTTACCCCGTACAAAATCCGGAAATATGTATATGTTCACTATTCTATGTATGACCACCAGGTTCCCTGAAGCGTATGCTTTACGTAATATTAGAGCTTCTACTATTATCAGGCAGTTGGAACGATTTTTTTCACTTTTTGGGATGCCCCGTGTAATTCAAACTGATAATGGGAGTAATTTTTGTTCCACCACCTTTAAAAATTTCTGTAGCAGTTTTGGTATAAAACACAATTTTTCAAGTCCTTACCATCCTCAGAGTCAAGGGGGAATCGAGCGGTTCCACCAAACTCTCAAGAAAATGTTGAAGGCGACTGGGGAAGATTCACCCAGACATTGGGATGAGAATCTGCCATTTGTTTTATTTGCGGCTAGAGATGGATTGCACAGTGCACTAGGCTGTTCTCCATTCGAACTTGTATTCGGACATCAGGTGAGAGGACCTTTAAAGATGTTATTTGAGCAAATGTTAGATGATGTTACAGCCAGGCAGAGTGAGCGTTACCTGACGGATGTCAAGAGCAAGCTGTCCAGAACGAGGGAGTTGGCCTTACGACATCTAGGTGAACAACAGCAGGTAATGAAGCAGAAACATGACCAGAGGTTCAAGGCCAAACTCAGAGTTTTTGAGCCAGGAGATTTGGTATTGGTCTTGAAGCCTCGTATGGGTACGTCTATGTCTAACAAATTCGCAGGACCGTATCAAGTAGTCAAACGTCTTGGGGAGGTTACTTACAAGGTCTGCCATCCCAAGCAGAAACGACAGACCATGAGTGTACATGTAAACCGGTTGAAGGCTTATTGTGGGCCTAGTATTGTGGCTTGTTGTGTTGCTGAGGAGGAAATTCCTGAAGAGTCGAGTGTTGCTGAGGAAGATAGTAATATTTGTTTGTCTAATTCCAGTAGTTCCGGGGAAGAATTGTTGAGTCATTTGCAGGAGGAGGAGAGAGCAGAGTTCCAGGATCTTTTGGAGGTGTCTTCTAGCTTGTTTGGGGAGGTTCCCACTCAAACTTCTCTCATTACTCATGATATCACCCTGACAAATGTGACTCCAATTCGGTTGCACCCTTATCGAGTGACACCCGAGAAACGTCGTATCATCCAGGAGGAGGTTGATTATCTTCTTCGACATGGGTTCATTAGACCCAGTCAGAGTTCCTGGAGTTCGCCATGCCTGTTAGTACCAAAGCCAGAAGATAAGTGGAGATTAGTAGTGGATTATAGAAAACTCAACCAGGTAACTACAGTTGATGTTTATCCGTTACCTTTATTAGAAGAATGTGTTGATACTATAGGTCATGCCAACTTTGTATCTAAATTAGACTTATCTAAGGGTTATCATCAGATACCTCTTTCAGATTTTGCCAGGGAAGTGACAGCATTTATCACTCCTGATGGAGCTTACGAGTTCAACTTCATGCCTTTTGGTTTACGGAATGCTCCAGCCACGTTTCAGAAATTAATGAACTCTTTGTTGAAGGATGTGCCAGACTGTAGGGCATATCTGGATGACATTGTGATTTTCAGTAAGAATTGAGTAGATCATATGTCTAGTTTAAAGAAATTGTTTCATATATTGCAACATGCTAATTTGACTGTCAATATGAAGAAATGTAGTTGGGCTAAAGGAACCATAGTGTATTTAGGACATGAGGTCGGACAAGGAAGGATAGTCCCATTGCACGATAAGATTCAGGCAATTGTGGAGTACCCAGTCCTAACTAATAAGAAGTCTGTGCAAAGATTTATTGGAATGTGTGCGTATTATAGGAGGTATTGTAAAAACTTTTCTATTGTTGCTGCACCCATAACAAATCTTTTAAGGAAACAGGTAAAATTTAAGTGGACGCAGGAGTGTCAGAACTCTTTTCAGAAGTTGAAAGGAATTCTCTCTACTTCACCTGTGTTAGCTAGTCCACAGTATAATAAACCTTTTATTCTTCACATAGACGCTTCAGATGTAGGAGCAGGTGCTGTTTTGTTCCAAGTAGGACCAGATGAGTTAGAACATCCTGTTTATTATTTTTCACGTAAGTTTGACAGAACACAAATTAATTACTCTGTAGTTGAGAAAGAAGCACTTTGTTTAATACTAGCAGTGAAGAAATTTGAGACATATTTGTCAGGAAATGAAGTAGTAGTATATACAGATCATAATCCATTGACATTCATCAACTCTATGAAGTGTAAAAACCAGAGAATATTAAGATGGTCTTTGATTCTGCAAGAATTCAATATTGTAATTCGTCATATTCCTGGGAGGCAAAATGTTATTGCTGATGCCTTATCCAGAGGTTTTCCTGTTGCAGTGCCATAATCTGTAGTGTTCTTTATTCATAAGATGTATGTAATTTTGTATTTTTTTTACTGTGTGAAATTTCATTGCTTTGTACTTGATTTAGTTTAAGTATTTTCATGTGGTGCAAATTTTTCATGTGTTAATTCATGCAGTCAAAAAAATGAAATCAACCTTCAGTTAATTTCATTTTTTCTTAGGGGACGGGAGGGATGTTACGAATCTTGTTAAGATCCTCTCATTACTCTTAATTATTGTATTACTGTATTGTCTTATTCTCTAATTATTATAGCATCCAGTTGTATGATATGAGATTTTGTATGTTATATGATATATATTATAGCATGTATTAGTGTGCTTGAGTTGCATATATTTGTATGAGGCTTTCGTGTTACAATTCTCATGTGTTTCTCTGTGGGGGTTGATCAGGTTGGATATGTGACTAGCGTGGGAAAGTGTTGTCAAGCGAGTGTTTATGATTTAACCTTGATTTATAACTCCCATTTATTTGTCAGTAAATGCTATTGTATAAATTAATGTAATTGTGTATTCTTATGATTAATAATGTCTTGATATTTAGTACTACCATTTATTATTAGTAATTCCACAATGTTATGTGGATAGTTAGTTGATTTGTTAGTAGACGCTTGGCCTGTGGACCAACGCGTGGGTCAGTAGCGTGGTGGCTGTGGTCGAGGGAGGACATGTATTTAGTTAAGTCCTTGATTTGTATATTTAGTCATTCAAAGTTTTTATTTCCTGGTCAGATGATATTGTATTCTCTTAATTAAGTTTTTTTTAAGTGCTGTTTATATTGCTCATTGCTCGATAAGGATTTTATTTTAATTTGCATGCTGATAAATATTTCTGGCTTTATTACGTACCATTTAATTGTTATGTTTGTCCCCCTTAGCATAAATATATTGTTCCCCATTTTATGCAGTGCTTTATCTTATCCCCCTAGACTTATAGTATAAAGGCCGATTTTAAATCTTTTATGTACACTGCTGGGAGAAGAACCTTATTTAGTCTCAAGGGTGGTAACAGCGACACATATAAGTGTGGTCAGAAAAAACAACAGAGTAGCCCACACCGTCAGCAGACTTTGACCCATCGGTGAAGATGGGAACGGAGTGGGAGTGAGAAGAAAAGTGCTCAAGGAAGAGGCGTTTCAGAACTGTAGGAGGAGGGGTAAAAGCTTTAGTGATGCGGGTCAGAGCAGTACAAAATTTGGGAAGGGGGACCCTCCACGGGGGCAAGGAGGGAACAATACGAGGAGAAACATTAATAAGACGAACCGAAAGAGAATCTTGTAAGCGAGACAAACGGACAGAAAGAGGAAGGTGGTGAAGAGGAACAGGAACTAAAGGAGGGGTAAAAGTCAAAGCACGATAGAGGCGAGAGTGAGGATGCTGTAAGGATCGCGCTAGATAGCGAAGACTGTAGCAATCACGGTGATCCTGGAGAGACAGAAAGCCAGTGTCAGCGTACAAACTGAGGGTAGGAGTGGAACGAAAAGCACCAGAGCTGAGGAGCAACCCAGTATGGTACAAAGGATCAAGACGGCGAAGAGTAGAAGGAACAACAGAAGAGTATGCCGGGCAACCATAATCGAGCTTAGACAACACGAGAGAGGAATGCAAATAGAGGAGCGTGTGCCTATCCGCTCCGCCAAGAAGTATGGGACAAAACCTTAAGTAAGTTAAGGGCCTTAGAGCATTCCACACGGAGTTAAGAGACATGGGGCGACCAAGACAAACGAGTGTCAAAGAATAACCACAAAAGCTTCGCGGAATCTTTGTACTCAAGGGGATGACCATAAAGTGACAAAACGAGGGACGAAGAACGACCCGCTTCCGAGTAAAAGTCATGGCACAAGTCTTAGTAGTAGAGAACTTGAGCCATGATTAGTGGCCCAAGACGACACGGGATCAATCGCAAGTTGAAGCCACCATTGAAGGAGAGGCGAATCATCACCTCTACAGCAAAGAGTAAGATCGTCAACATAAAGAGCGGAGAAGATGCCAAAAGGAAGGGAGGAAAGGAGACCATTGAGGGCAACCAGGAAAAGAGTAGTACTCAGAACACTACCTTGGGGCACACCTTCACACTGCCGAAAAGAGGCAGAGAGAGTGGCACCGAGCATGACTCGAAAGGTACGACGAGAGAGAAAGTTTTGAAGGAAGAGAGGGAGATTACCACGAAGGCCAAAAGAACGAAGTTGGGAAAGAATATGGTATCTCCAAGTCGAGTCATAAGCCTTTTCCAGGTCAAAAAGGACAGCAACAACGGAGGTCTTCACAGCAAAAGCAGTACGAATATAGACCTCCAAGTTCACCAGGACATCAGTCGTACTGCGGCACTTGCAAAAACCAAATTGAGAAGGAGAGAGGTGGTGATGGTATTCCAAGAACCACATCAGACGGACATTTACCATACGCTCAAACAGCTTGCAAACACAACTCGTGAGAGCAATAGGGCGGAAGTCCTTAGGGGACGTACCGAGAGACCCTGGTTTCCGAATAGGGAGTACAACGGCATCTAGCCAGTCCTCAGGGACGGACGACGAGTCCCAGACCTGGTTATACAGATTCAGTAAATACTGAAACGTCCACGGAGGGAGATGGCGAAGCATCTCATAATGAACGTCATCTGAGCCCGCTGCCGTAGATCCGCAGAGGGCTAGGGCAGACTGAAGTTCAGAAAGAGAGAAAGGATCGTTATAGGGAAGGCAGAGATGAGTGTGGAAATCTAAAGGAGAAGATTCAAGAACAGGCTTATGGAGAAGGAAGGATTGAGGAAGATGAGAACCAGTGCTAACAGAAGAAAAGTGGGAACCCAATTCGGCCGTGACCTTCACTGGATCCGCCACAAGAGTCCCACGGAGGTGGAGAACCGGCGAGACATCTGGAACGAACTTGCCCGCAATCTTGCGGATCTTGTTCCAGATCTGCGGTAGAGGAGTATCGGATGTAATGGTGGAAACATAAGATTTCCAACTCTCACGTTTAGCATTACGGATGGTCCTACGGGCCACCGCACTTGCCTTCCGAAACAGAAAAAAAGAAGCAGCCGTCTGCCGGCGGTGGTGTTTTTTCCAGGCCGCACGCTTACAGCGGACAGCCCAAGCACAGTCCGCATTCCACCAAGGAACACACTTCCGTGTGCCCCAGGAGGAAGAGCGAGGGATAGAGCTGAGGGCAGCGTTGAAGACAGTGTCATAGAAAAGGAGGAGGGCGCGAGGAAGAGGCAGAGAAGAGAGGTCAGAGAGAGTAGCACGGAGGGTGAATAGGCACCAGTCAGCCTTGGCAAACTGCCACCGAGGGAAGGAAAGGGGAGGGTGGAAACAGAAAAAGGAAACGAGGATGGGGAAATGATCACTGTTGTGGAGGTCATCAAGAACCTGCCACGCGAAATCTAAGTAGAGAGACGACGAGCAAAGAGAAAGATCAAGACAGGAAAGGGTGCGAGTTCGAGAGACCACATGAGTGGGCTCACCAAAATTCAGAAGAGATAGAGATGAAGCGAGGACGAACGGTTCGAGAAGACGGCCTCGGGTGTTTGTCAGAACATCACCCCAGAGGGAATGTCGACAGTTGAAATCACCCAAAAGGAGCACCGGCTCTGGCAAGGAGTCCAGGAGGTGCTTAAGATCAGGAAGGGAAAGAGGGACATTTGGAAGGAGATAAATGGAACAGAATGTATACCATTTACTCACAAAAACACGGGCAGCAGAACAATGGAGAGGGGACGGAAGAAGTAGGGGGACGAAGGGAACATCAGAACGAATTAAGAGAGCAGTAGAGTTATGGGCCCCAGCAAGAACCGGGGGGGGGGGGGGAAGAAAGAAAGGAATAACCACGAAAGTGACCAGGACGAGCACTAAGCATGGGTTCCTGGAGACAAACACAAAGTGGCGTAAACTGTGTAATGAGAAGTTGGAGTTCATGGAAGTTGGCATAAAATCAACGAATATTCCACTGAAGAATAGACATTATCAAAGAGAAGTAACAGAGAACAGAGAAGAAATAAAGAAAGAAAGAAGTAAAGAGGAACACAGTGTATTAAAGAATCTCAGGATCAGGGTCAGGATCAGGGTCTGGATCTGGAGCAGGGTCGGCAACATCAGGGTTAGGGGGCATGGGTAAACTTAGTAAGGAAAGAGGGAATCAAGCGAGAGAACAGAACAGAGGCGGACTGACGGGGTCCAGAGGAAGAGACAACTGAGAGGGGCAGGCAAGGACAGTGGGAGGGGGGGGGGGGAGCAGAAAGCAGGGAGTGCACCTCAGGAAGGGCAGCAACAGAGAGGGAATCGGGGGCGGAAGAAACCTCCATATCAGAGACAGGGGGTTCGACTACTGAAACGGGAGGGGATGTAGTGACAGAGACAGAGGGAGGGAGGGGGTGAGGAAGAAAGCGAAACCTTCTTACCCGCCGGAGAGGAAGGAGAGGAGCCAGGCTTACGTTTCTGACTCGAAGAGACAGGCGTTCCAGTAACAACGTACCGGGCGACAGACTCAATGGTCTCAGCAGGAGAAGAGGAACGAGAGCGAACAACACGAAGGTTGCTGGGAGGATGATGGATATCAGCCTGGACCGACAGGTGGCGTGGCGGGTCAAGAGACTGGGGGGAGGGTCGGGAAGAAAGAGTGGGGGGAGATGGGGAAGAAGACAAAGGAGATATGGCGGACTGGGTAGGAAGGGGGGAAATCCCAGATGGAGAACCGGGAGGGAGACCATCTGGGACAGGAGGCAAAGGAATAGGGGAGGTGGTGGTGGGTGTGGTCGGGTTTAAGGCCTGGAAACGGTTGTGAGACTGAGGAAGACGGGAAGGACGAGGAGAGGTAGAACGCAACACGCGAGCGTAGGAGACGCCCGCGAAAGGGGTGAGACGACGAACTTGGCGTCTCGCTTCAGGAAAAGACAGACGATCACGGTGCTTCAAGTTGAGGACGGCTTCCTCGAGTTTGTAGTGCATACACGAGCGGGAGAAGGTAGGGTGGGCTTCACCGCAATTGAGGCAGCGAGCCTGGGGAGAAGTGCACTCGGACTTAGAATGACTATCGTCCCCACACAAGGGGCACAGATACACAGTACTGGTGCATTTGAGGACACCGTGCCCGAACTTCCAACACTTATTGCATAGTCTAGGAGAGGGAATGTACTCCTGAACGGAGCATCTGGCACCAGCAAGAATAACAGAGGGCGGAAGGGCCCTACTATCAAAGGTGATTTTTACAACTCGAAGGGGCTGACGGCGATGACCACGAGGGGGTCGAGTAAACGTGTCCACCTGGAGGACAGAATGGCCTTGGGCTTCGAGGATATGTTTAATATCCTCCTGGCAATCTTTGAGGTCCCGAACACCAGTTGCAACATGGTGTGGGAGGAGAACAGTGCCAACACTGGCATTTAACCGAACGTTCTTGGAGACCCGGACAGGGGTCTCGCCAATGCAGGACAAAGCGGCTAAGCGAGTAGCTGCATCCTGAGAAGGAGCAGCGACGACACGCGTACCGTAACTGGTGGAGTTAAAAGTAACAGAGGCATCTACTGAATCAACAAGGTGTTTATGGAGGGAGAAATCGTCAGGAGGAGTAGAATCCAGATGGTGGAGATCAAAGTATTTAGCCCACGTAGCGGGACCAAACAAGGCGTTGTAAGTACTATTACGGGAAGGGATCGTGCGAGTGCGGCCGTGGTGGGAACGGCGTTGAGAACCCCGGAGGTCACGGGGGTAAAAGGCGCAGTAGTCACAATGAGAGACGAAGCCGCGCCAGGGGACGAGGTAGTCACCACTGGGGGCCTGGGGCTCGACCCAACCACAGAGGAGGGAGGGAGCCGAGGGGAGGAGTCAGAGAGGCCAAAGGAGGAGCAAGGTCGGGGCCAATGCAGCGGAGGCTACAGAGCCCGGTCTTCCAACACGGACCGACTCGGGGGCTTGGTCGCCCACCCCACGAGCCTGAGAAGGTAAAGCAGAAAACAGTATATTATCATCGCTACGAAAAGGAATATTCATTCACGAATGTGCCCCCACACCCACCATGGAGCCACAATTAGAGGCAGGACACCCAACAAGAAGCTATCGCCGATCATGCCGGGGCCTCCCAGGGGTGCGTCGTGAGTATACGCCCCACAAACGCCACCTTAAGAACCGACAGTCCGTCGAGATCGGGTTCAGTGACGAAAGGGGGATTGACAATAAAAGGTTCCCTCGCTCTCGACGTTGGGTACTACAGTTCTACGGGTGCAAGAGTATGCCTCCCAAGCACCCGGGCGTCAAAATAGAAGAAGTCCAAAGGAATAACCAAAACAAGCAAAAGGTCGGCAGGAAACGGCAAGCAGATAGGAGAAGAGGGGGGAGAAAAACGAAACAGAAGGAAAAGGAAAAGGTGCTCAGCATAATTGGAGAGGACAGCAGCAGGAGCACAAGGCTACAAAAGGACAGAGGACTGTCCCAAGGAGCATCACACTCCGGCAGCCGCCCACTAAGCCCCCCTCACGGCAGCAACGAGCTGAGCGGGGAGGGGGGATGTGTCAATTTCTCTTGGGAAGAAGGCGGAACCTGTGCAAATGTTTAAACACTGCACAAACGACTCGGCAGTAAACTCATTATTCACAGAATTCCTTTTTTCTGGCAGTTTCAGGGCAAACATTCTTGACATTATTCTCACTGTTATTTACCATAGCTTACATGTAGCTCCCCTAGACGGGGAGCCGGTGGCTGAGCGGACAGACCACTGAACGCGTGATTCTGTGTTCCCGGGTTCGATCCCGGGCACCGGCGAGAAACAATGGGCAGAGCTACTTTCACCCTTATGCTCCTGTTACCTAGCAGTAAATAGGTACCTGGGAGTTAGTCAGCTGTCACGGGCTGCTTTCTGGGGGTGGAGGCCTACCTTACCTTGAGGTTACCTTGAGGTGCTTCCGGGGCTTAGCGTCCCCGCGGCCCGGTCGTCGATTAGGCCTCTTGGTTGCTGGACTGATCAACCAGGCTGTTAGACGCGGCTGCTACAGCCTGACGTATGAGTCACAGCCTGGTTGATCAGGTATTGATCAGACCGAGGCCTGGTTGAAGACCGGGCCGCGGGGACACTAAAGCCCCGAAAGTCATCTCAAGATAACCTACATGCGTAGCAAGACAAGTCTGGTACTTTTCAGAATATAATCTGTACAACCTTGACCTAATCAAGGTCGACAAACTGGCCTAAGGAAGCCATGGGACAGATTCACGAAGCAGTTGCGCTAGTACCTACGAACGTGTACATTTTTCCTCAATCTTTGAATGCTTTGGTTACATTTATTATAAACAGTTTACAAGCATGGAAAATTCCCAATCTACTGTTCTTATTGTTATAAACAGCTTCCTGATGCTTCGGAGTTTATTAACTGTTTAATAATTGTAAACAAAGCCGCCAAAGATTGAGAAAAGATGTACAGGTTCGTAAGTGCTTGCGTAACTGCTTCGTGAATCTGGCCGAAGGTTGGTGATGGAGCGGGGATGATAGTGAAGGGTAGCAATACAACCATTCAGTCATCACCTTGTACAATACTCATTTATTGGCTCTAGACCAGTGCCTCCCACCGTGGGGCGATTGGAAGGCTATGGGGGTGCATGTTCCCCGTATATATATATATATATATATATTATATATATATATATATATATATATATATATATATAATATTGCCGCAGCATAATTTAAAAGAACGTCATCAGGCACAAAAATGACAACCAGTTCTCCAAATGGCGGACCCAGGCGGGTCATAGCCTAAAAAAAGAAAAAACAACCAGCATAAATCACTTGAGCAAAATGGTCTGTGATTATCATGAAAGATTTTTCGATTTGAAAGAAATTATTTTTTACCCTGGGTAACCGAGCCAGTGCTGGTGGGTGTAAGTGTGGCGGCTTTGAAATATCAAAAAGAAATATCGGACATGAATTATGAATCAATTAAAACCTTTAATCAAATAAAAGGAACAATGGCGTGGCTTTGCGATGGAACAGAGACAAAATATTCAAAGGCAAGTGTTCCATTCACCTGGGTTGTAGGAGACTCGAACTGCGGACGCCAGGCCTGTGTGTGAGGCCGAAGCTCTATCGACCGAGCTATTGAGAAGTCTTAATAAGGAAGGCGAGTCTCCTAGAGCCCAGTTTTTGCGGCATCTACCATCAAGCG
>WNGS01096426.1:0-10356 GCA_020271785.1 Procambarus virginalis
GGACACCTTATGTCCCGTGCAACTTCAGACTGAAATCCCCGAAGGAATTTTGTTGACTTACTGCGGGGAACACGGGCTACAGGGATAAGAGCATCGTTGGACGTAGAATCCCTGTTCACCAACGTACCTGTGGATGAAACAATCGGGATGAGAGTGGACCGAGTGTATCGAGACCCGGCCTGTACTCCCTTGACATGCCAGAAAATATCCTGAGGAAACTACCCAAGCTTGTACTAAGGAGGCACCCTTCTAAAGCCCGGATGGGCACATGTATAAGCAAGTAGATGGGGTCGCTATGGGTTCTCCCCGTAGGCGTCCTGTTTGCAAACTTCTACAGGGGTACGATTGAGGAAAAAGTCCTTAGTCGACTGAACTTGAAACCGGCCCATATACTGCGAGGTTGTTGACGACATTTTTACCAGGTACCTGATGTCAGACATCTGCAGGAGCTGAAAGAGCGTTTGAGCAGAATTCTGTGTTACGTTATACTTACGAGATGGAGAAGGATGGAATGCTGCCCTTTCTAGATGTAACAGTCATGGAAGGAAGGAGGTTTCCACACTGCAGTCTACACTAAGGAAACAAACATAGGATGTGCCTAAATGCCAAACAGTGACTGCCCCAGATAGTACAAGAGGAGTGTTGTCAACGCTTATGTCGACCGTCTCTCAGCCACAGCTCAGAATGGAAGCAAGTCACCGAAGAACTCTGTAGGTAAGGCAGAGGTCCTAGTCAACAACGGCTTCTCCAATGGTTTTCATGAAGACATCATAAGAAGGAAAGTGAAACGCCATGCAACCTCTGAAGAGTACAACTAACACAACACCTATACCCCCTATTAGACTATTTTACAGGAACTTCTTCTCCACAGCTCATAAAACGGAGGAAAGGTCCTGAAAGATATTGTTAATAGAAACGTTATCCCTACAGACAAAATCAGAAGTACAATGACGATTTACTATAAAACCAAGAAAACTGCCACCTACTCATGAGAAACTCTCCAGACACAAAGCAGAACGCTTTGAAAGAGACCAATGTCGTCTATGCCTTCAAATGCCCACTTGGGGACTGTAAGCCCCAAAGAACTCAATAATAGGCAAGACAACAACATCTCTTTCCAGGCGATTAACGATGCATAAGCAACAGGGCTCTATCAAGGAACATATAATCTCTTCCCACAACCAACACATCACCAGAGAAATCTTAACAAACAACACAGAAATCATTGATAGATACAGCGACAACAGGCGGCTTGACATCTGCGAGGCACTACACTCAAGAAGTCAACACCAGCAATCAACAGCCAATTAACGCACAACTATATTCTACCCACTTCAAGACTCCGCTCCAATATAGAAACATCAAGAAATACGGGCCATAGGCCTTCTGCAGTTACAGATCTATTCTTCCCTTTAGCTTTACCCATTGTTTCGTGTTCTGTGTTTGTTCTCACCTCACCCCAAACCATTGGAACATGTCACCTCACCCAAATGCAGGTATAAAAAAGAAAAAACTGTTTAAACTCTGTTCAGTTATAGTTGTTCTGTGTGTGTGTAACTAAAGTCTTTGAAAATGTAATAAGTTTTACGAAACGCGCTCAAGTGTCGCGTCAGACTAAGAAATAAAGAATGAATTTTGGAGAATTGATTTTGCATTTACCGTCATCAGTAAAAAAAACATAAGGAAAATGAGAAAATTCGTGTTAGAATTATTAATCTTACTTTTTCGGTCATATTTAATACTAGATATAATATATATATATATATATATTTATATATATATATATATATATATATATATAATATATATATATATATATTGTCGGGGTTTCACGGTTCTCGTTAGTGAAAGGTTAAAGCAAAGGTAGACTGGATCTCTTTTCAGGTGGTTGCCCGACAATAACCCTACTCACCGTCGTTCTGCGGGCTTCCCTCGATCCTCTAGGCTCCACTGCTCGCCTCGGAGAGTACCCCAGTCGATCCACAACGGCTTAAAATTGCAAGATGAGTGGGGGCACAGATCGTTCCCTCAATCTGTGGCCCACCCCGACACAGAACTCTTACACAGCCTTTAAGGTCGACAACTGGTGTTTTTAGGTGTATAGCATCAATGTATCAGGCAAATATATGACGACTGCTCAATTCATAGTGGAATAATCTGAAGCGCACCGATATGGCAACACTGGCAGCGCCACCTGTCAGATGTCAGCTGACCAGGACCCTCGCGATCGTGAGAACAGTCTAGTACTTGTTTTCTAATTCTATCACGATCCCCGTTTATTTAACTTTTCCGCAAAACACTATATTCAACATTCACATGGCATACTTATGATTTCACTGGCCTCACGATCAATATCTTATTCACAATGCACTCACAGTGGCTTTTCACCGTACCAAAAGATTACTCTATTCTTAATAATATTTACTGTGAGTGCACTCGCTTGATCACTGAACTTTTCTTTATATCTATACTTTCTCTCACAGAGATATCACTGGCAATCACTTCACGTATATGATATTATTCAGTACACAGTCATGTCATATATAAATCAGTAATCAAATTACAGGCATATATATATATATATAAATCATGAAGATCAATACACAGGCATTTATATCAATAGATCATAGAGATCAACACACAGGCATTTATATCGATAGATTATAGAGATCAACACACGGGCACTTATATCAATAGATTATAGAGATCAATCCACAGGCATTTATATCAATAGATTATAGAGATCAATCCACAGGCATTTATATCAATAGATCATAGAGATCAATCCACAGGCATTTATATCAATAGATTATAGAGATCAACACACCAATATCTGGTTTACTACCAATATATATAATAATAATCACAGGAAATTAATAATAGTCACAGTAAATTCTTTGACGAATCCTGGTGCTTGCACACACCCACACATATATATATGTAAACTGATACTGTGAGCGCTCTGGGCAATCTCACCACATACTGTGCTCTCTGTGACTTAGACTCAAGTGAGACTTGCTCACGACATATAAAATATCCTGACAAGAAAATATATAGCTAACTAAAGGGGAAATGGGAGGGTAACTGTAAACACCTACTTCACCTATCCTAGGATGACAGTTGGGTTGTAGCTCCTGGTCCAGGCTCTCGCCTCGTTCACCATCCAGAAACACAAGCCCACGCCTTAGGATGTCGCGTCTCGCCGCTTCTGTACACAGCAGGTCCGTGCTTCCCCTACAGTACGTCGCCGGGTTGAAGTCGGTCTCCTGGCCATCAACTTTCCTCCCAACTACGGCAGCCAGCCTACGTCTCGGCGGTCGTCGCACGTTTCCCAATTAGTCCTTGTCACTGTACTCCCAGAGGAACTGCCTCTCACCACCACGAAGTCACTGTGAAGTTATCAGCCGTCCCAGACGATACTGCTTAAGCTCCACACGCACAGCACCCGACTTCAGAACACTTGAAGCTCACTTCACTGTCAATTCCCTCGTCGTCTAGATATATCGCTAGGTATTTGGGAAGACTTCTCGACGTGCTTGCATTCAACTGTTGACTCATAGGGTTCCACGAAGGTGGGGTTACTGTCAAACTTGATAGGATCGTCGATCACACGTTCAACCTGGTTGACAAGGCGGTCAACCCTTTTCACTCACGGTGGATTGGCCCGGCCACTAAGCTGTCTCTTATACAGGTGAACCGCCAAGGACGACACACGTCGATGCCCGGCCCACTTCTTGCAACGCACCTGTCCCTGAGCACTTGTTGCTCAATATTCTGTCAATTCCTTATCTGAGCCACATCTGGGTTGCAGGAAGACCTCACAGAGTGCGCGCCAACAACTGGAGAGGCTTCTATCCACCGGAGTTTGGTAAATCCGTCACTCTGACAGGATGACCGATCGCGCGTCCTACCTCTCGGACGTGTCGTGAAAGACTGATATCGCCACGGCGCCAACACGGCCGGACCCCCATGCCTATGTGACGTCACTTTTTCCAAAGTTGGTTTTCATTGGCTCCCAGTGCCACGTCGCTGACGGTGACCAATTTGGCGCCACTGACGTCACACAGTTTTGGCGGGAGAACAGACTCGCCAGCGCCATATTGGCTCCCTAAAGGGTCTATCCCACAGGCCAAAATGTTCTTATTTCACAAATTTCTCGGCTCATCGAGAATACTGTTCTCTCCCACATATGTTCAACTGATGCCTGCAACGTAGAGAACGCTCGGGAATAGTGGACATGACTCTTACAGCAGGCGTGGGAGAATTAGAAGGGGGGGAACACCGTCACAATATATATACATATATATATATATATATATATATATATATATATATATATATATATATATATATATATATATATATATATATATATATATATATATATATATATATATATATATATATATATATATATATATTGTGACGATAATCTCTTTCAAGAGAGATTGAGCCTGCACTTCCCTTCAATCGTCACGTTTAATGCTACATTCAAGATACGTTCAGCAGTAGCAAAACGTTTGTAAAGGCAGCCACACGCACCTGCATACCCCACCTGCACTCCCCCACTCCTCACCAGCCAGCTCGTCGCCTGCACTTCAACGAGCCAACTACCAGTCTTCACCTGCCTGCATCCTGATTGGTTGGCGACGCCTGCACCATGCCTGCCTCGCACCACGCACGCCATCTAGCCAAGCTGACGTCTAGGTCGCACCAGCAGACTTTCCTCAGAATATTCTCGTGCTCAAAGCTGTGAACACCTAACTGATATACATTGTGTATCAAGTAGAGGCTTTTAGTTTGCGCTAATATTCTCAGCACCACTTATTAATCTTTGCATTCTTGTTAACGTAACCAGTCACTTAATCATTTTTGTTATACGTTTTTTCACTTGTTAATTTTGCACTAGTCATTGCCAAGGGATTGTTTTTATTTAAATTTGTTTTCTAGAGTAATTAAATTTCATTGTTTGTACTTTGTGTTTTGTGTGTCTTCCCTTACCTTACCACAAACAGGCAAGCAGTCTTTCTTTTTTTGTGTTATATGTGACCTGGTTTTGACACCTGCCATTGGAGGACTGCCGAACATCCATACTCCACTACTTTACCATCACATATACTTGGGGGCCTGTCCTAGGAGCTTCACTCAGGTACTGGTAATTTGTGGTAAGCGTACTTGGCTTTAATACCCTTGCTTTTCACTATTTTCAATAATCAATTTTATTATTCATATGGTGCTGTGTGTATTGTGCATTCCGGGAGTAGCATATGGTGAGTGTGAGACAACTTTGGATTACATGGTGACTGTAGGCCTCAGTCATACTCTTAATTGGTCGTCTCTCCGTCCGTGTTATTACCCGTGTTTACCACCTTTTGTCCCTAGGATATTTCTCATATTTTCGGCAGATCACCATATTGGTACCCTGGTACTGTGGTCTGTCTCCGGGTCAATAGCACCTAATTTCTGCAATCCGACTCTAGGAGGATAAAGAGGGCCATAGTTCCTCTAGCACGGACTTTTATTGACGAGTTGGGACCTCAGCAATAGTTCTCGTCGCCAGTTGACACTCGCACCCCTACCCGTCGGTCAGAAACGATGATATTTACTTAAGTAGGGAATTAGCTTTCTTTTTTCAGAGCACAAAGTTCGCTAATTCTGTAAGTATCATATTTCATTTCAGTGGGAAAAACTTGCTTTATGTCCTATAGAGACTCGGCAAGGTATGCCTACATTCTTGGACTACCCAATTCACTCTTGGAACAATTAAATGTTTCATTTGTTTTAGAAACTCAGTTTCAACTAATTAGTAGGATTTTCTTGCCCTTAATCTCCCACAGTGAGTACCGGGTACAAGTTTTCCTGCGATCTTGATTTATTAATCATTTACCATCTTGAATTAACATTAATTTTTAACAATTCCACAGGATAGGTACCAGTTGCCACGTTGTCCTGTTTCTGACATTCACCATATCACCACAGTATATTCGTTTCACATTTATTTGCTAATTTCACCATGTTTCGTCTCCAAGCTTTCCGTACAGATCCAGTAGGTGAAATAGGGAACTTAAGTCATGCCAAGAGGATCGAATTACAAACTCTTGCACATGAGTATCAACTAGATGTTCCCCACGGAGCCAACAAGCATGAAATACATAACCTCCTCTTAGATCACTTTTTAGATGAAGGGATAATAGACTCTGACACTCATGAACATTACACTATTGCAGATAAACATGATTTGGCCACTATGAAACTCAAACTCGAACTTGCCAAGATCGAGCGGGTGCAACAAAAGGAAGCAGCTGCCATCAAGGAACGAGAGGCAGCATTACTCAAGGAACAACAGGAACGAGAGATGGCCTTCAAAGAACGAGAGACTACATTACTGCGTGAGCGTGAGCGAGTACAACTGGAAGTAAAACAACGTGACCTGGAGTTACAACGTGAGCACAGTAAACGGCTAGCTGATAGTGCACTCGAATATCGTCGACAAGAACTCGCGTTGGAAGCTACCCACCACGCTCAACGCCAACAAGCTGCAGCTAGTCTTCCTCCAAGTTTCAATGTCTCCCATGCAAGTAAGTTAATGCCACCGTTCGTAGAGTCAGAGATTGACGTCTTTTTTACAACCTTTGAGACCCTTGCTAATCAACTTAGCTGGCCTGCCGACCAATGGGCTACCCTTCTCAGAGTACATCTTACAGGTAGAGCAGCAGTCACACTCAGTACTTTGGCGTCTGAGAATGACTACCAGACCCTGAAGCAAGCAGTGTTGGACGCCTACCTTCTCTCCACCGAAAGCTACCGACGTAAATTCCGTGATTACATGAAGGCAAGTACCACCACCTTCTTAGAATTTGCCAACACCAAACGGAGATATTTTATGAAATGGCTGGAAGCAGCACTTGTCTCTACTTTTGCAGAACTCGTCAACCTCATGCTAGTTGAAGAATTCTTGAGGCGTGTACCTCCTCCTGTCCGTTTATATTTAGCAGATAAAGAAGAGACCGACCTAGTGAAATGTGCGAAGTCGGCTGACACTTACAGCCTCATCCACCGGCTGACACCAGAACCACCTACCAGTAAGAAGTCTTGGTACAGTTACGAGAAAGTGAATACAGACCAAGCTACCTCGCAACTGTACTGTAAGTATTGTAGACTCTATGGACATACCATAGAAAAATGTGGTAAGTCTCAATACAAAGGTAATACTGAATCCACCAAAACCAAACAGACTCCTCCTAAGTCCGGTAAGCCTGTAATGAATGTTGGTGTTCATGTTAATGATCTTTCTCTCTTCAGTAAACATCTGTATCCTGGAACTATCACTACCAACGGTTCAGATTCTGAGGGACGTTTTAAACTTAAGATCTTGAGGGACACAGCGGGTCTTCAATCAATACTATTGAAATCAGCTGTGCCCAGTGTCGCCTACACCGGAGAAACTGTCCTCATCACTGACCTCACTGCTACTACTCCTTATCCTCTCGCCAGAGTCCACCTGGATTGTCCCTTCGTGACCGGTGAAGTCCAAGTCGCCATCAGGGAAAAGCGTTTTCCCATGCTGGAGTGCAACTTCTCCTGGGCAACACCTGGCAGAAGACCTGCAACCGACCAACCTGATCGTCATGGACAAACCCCAGGTGTGTACCTCTGTAATGGATAATCCCATCTTTGAGTATGTTTCAGCAAAGGTTCAAGAGAGTGATGAAGTTTCTCCTCCAGTTTTGGTGACCACCCGTGCACAAGCTGCACGACCACAACCAGCTGACTCTACTACTACCGCTGTTCCTCAAGACCCTCTGAAACTACCCCCGAATCTTACCACGTTGGAGTTCCGTAAGTTACAGAGGGAAGATCTTACCTTGACACCATTATTCTTCCAGGCTGAGACTCAACCTGACAGTATCCCTGGGTTCTTCCTAGAGAACGAGCTGCTTTACCGCAGATACAGACCCAGTAAACTGAAGGAGAGGACGATTGGGTCAACGTCGAACAACTAGTGATTCCCACCAGCCTGCGACCCACTTTTCTACACCTGGCCCACGGAGCACTTTCACACTATGGGTTTAACAAAACCTACCACGGAATTCGACAAGACTACTACTGGCCAGGTATGGTTAACAACGTCAAACAATACGTCAGACAGTGTCACACATGTCAGATGGCAGGTAAACCGAACATCTCTATCCCCAGAGCACCACTGACACCCATCCAGGTGCCTGCGGAACCTTTCCACAGACTTATTATAGACTGTGTTGGTCCTTTACCTCGGACCAGTTCTGGCAACGCCTATATACTAACCATCCTGTGTCCTACCACCAGATTCCCCATAGCGGTTCCAGTAAAGAACATTACGGCTGCTACTGTGGTGAACACTTACTGAAGATCTTCACCCAGTATGGATTTCCAAGGGAGGTTCAGAGTGACTGTGGCACCAACTTCACCAGTGATCTCTTCAAGCGGACGCTGGAAGAGTTCAACATCACACAGGTACTGTCCAGCCCCTATCATCCTGCTTCACAGGGTTTCTTGAGCGTAGTCATCAGACTATTAAAGCACTCCTAAAGAAGTTTTGCAATGAGACCTCTAAAGATTGGGATAAACAACTAGTAGTATGATTCGTGCCAGATAGGGACACTTAACAAACAATGGGAGGTACTTATCAAACAAGGACTCAGAGGCGGGGAGCCAGATAGGCCCACTTAGCATACAATGGAATCAGAGGCGGTGTGCCAGATTGACCCACCTCAAATGTAGTCTACGGTGAGCTCTCACCATATTTCACTTACTCTGGGTATCTCCTTAAACACCATGTCATTATTTAGGGGTAATTAAAGGAAATATAATCGAACAAGACTGAATGGCCCCTCCAGGACTATATGCATTATGTCCGGAGCTATATAGGTTATATATACTCAAAATAAAATGGTGAAAAGAAATAACACTGTTTTATACAAATATTAACAAAAGTACATAGTGGCATAAACGTAGTCGTAATCTAATTCCCCCCATAATATTGATTAACTAGACCCTCCTCCGTGCCCACAGGTCCGTTGTGGGGTCTTCCACCTCCTCTTGGGGTGACGATGATGACGATGATTCATCATCCAGAGGGAGAAAGGAGTGTTGTGGTTCTTCCTTCCCTAGTGGGGTGCTGACGTCATAGCGTTCACTCTCACTGGAATGGTGTTGTCCTTCCTTCCTTGTGGCTCGATGACATCATCACTTTTACTTCCAGCGGTCACCCTTGGGCTGAGGCGGATGGGTGGGGCTCAGGTGGTATGTCTGGATGACCATAGCCTAGGCTTTTATTTATTTAGGTAATAGCGTTTATCATCAAATGCACTTAAACCTCGCTTAGAATTATGGGTGGTGACATTTTTCCTCCTACATTCCTAATTTGGGAATATTGGAAAGTATTACTACTCCATTACTGTGTAGAGTCTCTTTAAAATGGTTATGTGTTAAAGATCTTGCACAGCATGGGGATACCCTTAGCCGTAATGGAATTTGAATTGTCATGCAACAGCAAACTATACATTTTGGGCTTGAGAGCTACAACTTCAGGATGTGTCTGTCTGATTCCTCTGACTTTAAAAGTCCTAAAACACCCTTCTTAGTAGGATCATATAAGGAGTGAGTTTCAGGAAAATTACTGTGTCCATCCACGATTTAAGGGGTTCTTTCCCCATCTCGATAAAGACATCTTCAGTCATTAAACTGAAGATGAAACTATCGGTATCACTGTATATCAGTGCTGCCCTATCTGTATAGTGCTTCTTAAGTACCCTGTACCAAAAATGGTACATACTGTATTTTGCTAGCTCAAGAATCTGGAACCCAATGTAATTAGCCCTCAAACCGTGCATATCATATATAAATGATATCAGTGACAAAACCGATATCGCGCACATCATTTATATATTATTTCGTGTCTAGCGCTATAATTAAACACCCCGCTGGGATAGGGGCAGCAATAGTACAGCCACGACTGATAGTTGCCAGATCCCACCTAGAAAAAAATCCAGCCCAACTTTTTGAGAGTGAGAGCGTCAGTATTGTGCCAGCCACCAAGGCTGGCGCACGCAGCACGAGCTCACAGCACGCTGTTCAGCTTGTGACCACAGCATCGCCTACAAATGCCAAAATATAAGTGATACTGCTATATTTAGCAGTGATAGTATTACTGAAGCCCCCTGACTTTGATAAAACTGACCAGGATTCTGATAACAGCTTGATGTGGAGATATTTAGCGCTGTGCTCGATGCAGGGAGGAGTACGGCTGTGGAGGGAGGATTGTGGCGTTGTCTTCTGACTGTGTGTGGCCACCATTATTGACTGCACTCACCATAC
>WNGS01096427.1:0-10561 GCA_020271785.1 Procambarus virginalis
TATATATATATATATATGTCGTACCTAGTACCAGAACGCACTTCTCAGCCTACTATGCAAGGCCTGATTTGCCTAATAAGCCAAGTTTCATGAATTAATATATTTTCTTTATTTTTTTCTTATGAAATGATAAAGCTACCCATTTCATTAGTATGAGGTCAATTTATTTATTGGAGTTAAAATTAACGTAGATATATGACGAACCTAACCAACCCTAACTAACCTAACCTAACCTATCTTTATAAGTTAGATTAGGTTAGGTAGCCGGAAAGTTAGGTTAGGTTAGGTTAGGTAGGTAGGTAGGTAGTCGAAAAAGCATTATTCATGAAAACTTGGCTTATTAGGCAAATCGGGCCTTGCATAGTAGGCTGAGAAGTGCGTTCTGGCTACTAGGTACGACATATTATATATATATATATATATATATATATATATATATTATATATATATATATATATATATATATATATACGTTTCCCTAGCAATGTGACATTATTAATTTTACATATACACATAAAACATTTACATAAACTCTTGCATAGAGTTAGCTATCAATGAGTGTTTGGGAGAGCCACTTCCCAATAATGAGGGTATTATATGACATTATATGACATATATAATTACTATATACAGTGGCACACCACTTGACTTTACACGCGGGCTCAAACCCAACATCCGAGAATATATATATATATATATATATATATAATATATATATATATATATATATATATATATATATATATATATATATATATATATATATATATATATATATATATATATATATATATATATATATATATATATATATATATATATATATATATAATTATAAATATACACATTAGGGGTACCACCTCTGGTGCAATTGCAGGGACCCACATCCTCGAAGAAGAAAACAATGAGCATTCAGAGAAGATCTTGTGGATTCTCACCGAATACTTAATTCTTTTCTTCTCCTACCACCCCTATTATTTTTTTGTATGTTTTGTTTTATTTTATTGCAATGCTACAGTTTACAGAGAACACACACACACACACAAATATATAACAATTAAACAATCAGCGATCGAAGACCTCGTCCAGCTCCTCGGAGGTTGGGTGCGTACCCAGGATACAGCACGCATTTCCCCTCTGCACCGCGACACTGAGGCGCTGGAACAGGAAACTGGCTGCTGTCGAATCGTGAATGAAAACCTGACTTTAGTTAAAACTTGTCATATTCATATCCAAAAATACACAGACTAAACATGAATGCACACAGACATGTTGTTAGTGTTGCAACGCTCAGGAATAGCATGTTTTGGATGTTGCAAAACGAATAAAGTGTTTTGAGTGTTGCAAATTTGAATATAATGTTGTGAGTGTTGCAACACTGAAATGAGAAGTTATAAGTGTTATAACACAAGAAGGAGGTGTTGCAAAACCGAACTTGTTGTTAGCGTTGCAACAAAAAATTACATACCCAGTGTTGCAACACATAAATACCATTCTGTGAGGGTTGAAACATGTTATTACTGAGTTACAACATTTTAAAACACTCAACACATTATGTATTGGTTGCAACGCAACACGTTATTCCTATGTTGCAACACACAACACGGTATTGACTAGCAACACAACTCACAACACGTCATTGGCGTGTTGTAACACTCACATCACGGTATTACAGTGTTGCAATTTTGCCACTTTTACCGTGCAAGTTCTGTGTTGCAACCCTCACATTAGGACCGTGATGCAACACTCACGTTAAGACCGTGATGCAACACTCACGTTAAGACCGTGATGCAACACTCACGTTAGGACCGTGATGCAACACTCACGTTAGGACCGTGTTGCAACACTCACGTTAGGACCGTGATGCAACACTCACAACTCAACATTCCCATCAAGTGTTTAACGTTGTATTCTTGCCAGATATTAATGTTTTATTGCTAATATGTTAATTGTATAAAAGTTAGTGATTGAATAAATCAACAAAAGGTGATAGAAAATATAACTAACAAGTGATAAACAGATGAATTGAAAATGAATTAATAAATAAAACGTGAGTGAATAAACAAATTAAATTAGATTGGACAGCTAATAAAGGTGATTAACTAGAGCAATATAGGTGAGAAAATATCTAAAAACGGGTGATTGCTTTGGTAAATGGTGCTTTAACAAGTCGATAAAATGACATAAATAGATATATTGAAGTTGATGTAATCTATATAAATAAAAATGTAAGTGTTCGTTTGTTCAAAATCGCTAATCTCCGAAAGTTCTTCACCGATTGTTCTGAAATTTTCACCACAACGTTCCATTCACTTCCGAGCGGGTTCTTATATACAAACTATAAATGTCACATCTCTGACGGTAAAAACATGCTTTTTTTAAACTGTATTATTTTTTAAACATGTGTTTATCATGTGAGGGAAATCTTCGAAACATCTTTACCAATTGCTTTGAAATTTTGACACAACGTTGCATTCGAATAGGAGCGTGTTTCTATATTCCTACTATATGCATGCCTCACCTGCAACAGGAAAAAAATAATTTTTTTTGGAAAAAAACGGCATCTGTTGGACGTAAGAGCAGCACACACTGTAATCTCCAAAAGTTCTTCACCAATTGCATTGAAATTTTGACACACGTTCCATTCGAATACACGCATGTCTTTATATATCTAATATATAGATGCCGCACCTGTGACAGGTAAAAACAAACTTTTTATGAAAAACAGTGCCATCAGTTGAACATAATAGCAACACACGCTATACTAAATATGTTATGATTCCATTTCATTGTTTCCTTTTGCATTGATAAATTGAATTTTCATAGATTTCGATTTTTTTTCATTTGGATTTAATTATTTTGTGTGACATTGTGTTGGAATTCACCTGTGTTGCTTACGATACCGTTCATTTCGTGAGTTCATTTTTATTTTTTCATTGATTTTCATTTCGTTTTTAAATCAGTTTTTCTTATATATATGTGATAGGAACATCAGATCATTTGATATTCCAAATTTTCTGATGGGAACATCAGATCATTTGGGAATGCATCGGACAAGGGAGTGGGGAATGGTGGGGAGGAAGAGGAGACAGGAGTGGGTGATGGTGGGGGAGGACAAGGGGACGGGGGAGTTGGGGATGGTGGGAATGAGGGGATTGGGGAATGGAGAATGGTGGGGAGGACGAAGGAATGGTGGAGGGGGGAATGGTAGTGAGGATGAAGGGACGGTGGAGTGGGGAATAGTGGGGAGGAAAAAGGAATGGGGGAGGGAGGGAATGATAGGGAGGATGAGTGAATGGAAGAGTAGGGAATGGTTGGGAGGACGAGGGGATTGGGGAGTGGGGAATGGTTGGGAGGACGTGGGGATGAGATCGGGAGGAATGGTGGGGAGGACTGAGAGACGGGGAAACATCGCTTTGTTGCAACATGTTATTTCTGCGTTGTAACTGTCACATTACTTTGTTTTGTGTTCAAACTAAAAACACTTTATTTCTGCATTTGAACAATCCCAATAGGATATTTTGTGTTGCAACACTCACAGTGTGTCATTTCTTTATTGCAACACTCACAACACATTATTACTGTGTCGTAATACTATAATAACAATAAATAATATAATACATAAAAGTTGCTGGAGTTGGTAAATAAAACGTGATTGAATATTTAAAATATGATGAAATAGATGGAAAATATTAACGAACTAAAACCAAGTATTTTGTGGCCAATATACGAGAAAATGAAGAATTGGAGAACATAGTTGGAACTGGTGAGCGGGTGACCACCGGGTCCACCGTGTGAGGGTAAAACATCACTGTCAAGAAGGGATGAAAGGTAAGTTAATAATTAGTTGTAAGTACTGCTCTAGTATGATTATACACCACGTGGAGGGGATATTAGAATGAGCTGGGATATATAAGGATAGATTAAAGGAACGGTGCCCAACCACTTCGACCATCGGGTGATCAAATTAAACTTTATATTGTAAACAGCATAGATCTTAATAAATTAAAGTGAATTGAAGTGAATAAAGTTCTCACCAATTCTCTAAGGCATATCAACGCGGTTTTGAACGTTAAATTTATATAATAAATTAATAATTTTTGGAATATGTTGTTTATAGTTCAGATTGTCACCCCATATGTGATCACCTGGTGTGTTCACATCTAGTGTTTACTTAGTGTGTTCACATCTAGTGTTCACATCTAGTCTTTACCTAGTGTGTTCACATCTAGTGTTCACCTAGTGTGTTCATATCTAGTGTTCACCTAGTGTGTTCAAATCTAGTGTTCACATCTAGTGTTCACCTAGTGTGTTCACATCTACTGTTCACCTAGTGTGTTCACATCTAGTGTTCTCCTAGTGTGTTCACATCTAGTGTTCACCTAGTGTGTTCACATGTAGTGTTCTCCTAGAGTGTTCACATCTAGTGTTCACCTAGAGTGTTCACATCTAGTGTTCTCCTAGAGTGTTCACATCTAGTGTTCTCATAGAGTGTTCACATCTAGTGTTCACCTAGCGGGTTCACATCTAGTGTTCACCTAGTGTGTTTACATCTAGTGTTCACCTAGTGTGTTCACATCTAGTGTTCACCTAGAAGTCTTCACCTAGACGTGTTCACCAAGACCTGTTACCTTACATGTGTTCACCTAGTGTTTACCCTAATAATCAGTGCTTAATCTTTAAAGCTAAGATATTACTGAGATATGAAGCTGATTTTATAAAAAAAAAAATTAAATGATGGCATGGTAGAAATCCCATCTTTATGATTTGTGTTTTTAGTGATGAAAGAATGTGAGAAAAAAAGTGAATGTCGGTGTATTTGCCGTATAAATTAGATTCTGATTTTTCCTTTTAGTTGGCCTCAAGTGTTGAAAGACACAAACAACAGAAGGTTTAAAAACGATTTTATAATATGTATAAGTTTATGTTTTAAATATTTTCCTCCAAACATGATTAAAAAAAATTATGCTATTTGTCTACATTTCAGACTTCAGTGAATAGATTCTTAATGACATTCAAAATACGCGTTTTCATTATGTAATATTATAGTAAATAAAAGTATATTCCTTTCATGTACATAATAAATAAATGTATATCCCTTTTATGTATGTAGTAAATATATGAACATTCCTATCAGTATGTTAAGGCATTCAGTTTTGTTTTATTTTATTTCTTTATTATTGGTTCAATAGAGAAAATAACCTGAATGCTAACCTCGCTGTAACAAAATTTCTGCATGTATAGAGAAACAAAACTACACAGATATAAAACGAATGCATACACACACACACACACACACACCACACACACACACACACACACACACACACACCACACACACACACACACACACACACACACACACACACACACACACACACACACACACACACACACACACACACACACACACACCACACACACACACACACACACACAGAACTAAGAACTAGTCCCAGAACTAAGAGGCATGAGTTACGAGGAAAGGCTGCGGGAAATGCACCTTACGACACTGGAAGACAGAAGAGTAAGGGGAGATATGATCACAACCTACAAAATCCTCAGAGGAATCGACCGGGTAGACAAGGACAAACTATTCAACACTGGGGGGACGCGAACAAGGGGACACAGGTGGAAACTGAGTACCCACATGAGCCACAGAGACGTTAGAAGGAACTTTTTCAGTGTCAGAGTAGTTAACGGATGGAATGCTTTAGGCAGTGACGTGGTGGAGGCTGACTCCATACACAGTTTCAAGGGTAGATATGATAGAGCCCAGTAGGCTCAGGAACCTGTACACAAGTTGATTGACAGTTGAGAGGCGGGACCAAAGAGCCAAAGCTCAACCCCCGCAAGCACAAATAGGTGAGTACAAATAGGTGAGTACACACACACACACACACACACACACACACATGTTGTGAGTGTAGCAACACATAATATCGTGTTGTGGGTGCTGCAACACAAAATAGCTTGTCGTGAGAGATACAACACTTTAATATCGTGTTGTGAGTGTTGCAACATTGGAAAATGATGCTGAAAATGTTGCAAAATAGGACTGTGATGTTGCTGAGCGAATGTGGCAACACAAATTGCGTGTTGTGAGTGTTATAACGCAGAAATGAAATGTTGTAATTGTTGCAACACAGGAATGAGGTGTTGCAAAGTGAGTGTTGCAAAACCTGAATACCGTGTGGTGGTTGTTGTAACACAGGAATGTTTTGTATTTAAAAACCTTCCAAATTTGTTGAGTATTGGAACACACACGACACATTATTCCTGCATTACAACACTCACAACCCGTTACTTATGTGTTAAAACACTTACATCAACATTGGTGTTCCTTAGGGCAGCATACTTGGCCCTCTCCTCTTTCTCATCTACATTAATGACCTTTCAAATGCCTCCCAACACCTCAAACCAATTCTATTTGCTGACGACACAACCTTCATTTACTCCAGTCCTGACCCCCTTGCTCTAAATGCCACAGTAAATACCGAGCTAAATAAAGTCCATCTTTGGCTAACTGCCAACAAACTCACCCTTAACATTGACAAAACTTCTATATTCTGTTTGGCAATAAATCCTCTAATCAAATAAATCTCAAAATAAACAATACCCAAATTTGTAACAAATTAGATTTCAAATTCCTTGGCATTCTCATTGACCACAAGCTGAATTTCCGGGGACACATTCTAAATATATCTAAAAAAGTTTCAAAAACTGTTGGCATTCTTTCTAAGATCAGATATTACGTACCCCGCCCTGCCATGGTGACTCTCTATTACTCCCTCATCTATCCATATCTCAACTATGGTATTTGTGCTTGGGGTTCTACTACCCAAAAACATTTACGTCCTCTAATTACTCAACACAAAGCTGCTATTAGGACAATATCCAACTCTGGCCCCAGACATCACTCGGTACCCCTACTCAAATCTCTGAATATGTTAGATATTAAGTCACTGCACATTCTCTCATGGTCATTATACATATATAAAACGCTGAACTGTAATGCCAATCCTGAACTCAAAAGCTTCATTGAAGGTTGTAACAGAACCCATGAGCACCACACCAGAAATAAATACAGTTTTGATATTCCAAGAGTACGACTTAATCAAACTAGAAATGCTCTACAAATCAAGGGACCCAGAATGTGGAATGACCTCCCCAACCATGTTAAAGACTGTACCTCTCTCAACCAGTTTAAGATTAAAACTAAACACTACCTAATAAATTCCCTGTAACCTACCTTACCCCTCTATTGTCAACCCATGTCTGTTATTTTTTTAATCAACACTCTTTTTCGATCTATTGTATTTGTGCTGCTTTTTCAGTCATGTTCCCCCTTTTTTTATCTTTATTTGTATTTGTTCTCAAAACATTTTATTCTTTTAGGTGATGCAACAGAGACATAATGTGTTGTGAGTGTTGAAACGCAGGAATAATGTGTTGTGTGTGTTGCAACACTGTGTTATTCCTGTGTGTTGCAACACTCACAACACGTGTATGTATTCGTCTTATGTCTGAGTTTTATTCTTTCTCTTTGAATGTAGATGAATTGAAAATATTTGAAACATTAATTTAAATGTATTATAAAATCATTTTCCATCCATCTGGTGTTTCCGGCTTTCAACACTTGAGGTCAACTATAAGACAAATCAATATCTGATCAATACGTCAAATACTCTGATATTGTCTTTATTTGCTCTCATTCGTTCATTACTAAAATACAAATTATACAGAGATTGTTTCTATCATATTATCATTGTAAAAACAACTTGAAATGTACAAAATCAACTTTAGGTCCTAGTAATATTTTTACCTTTGAATAAGAAGAAACAAGGATTATTAGGGTGTACACATGTATGTGAACTCGTCTAGGTGAACACGTCTAGGTGAATACACTAGGTGAACATATATAAGTTAACACGTCTAGGAGAATACACTAGGTGAGCGCGTATGGTAAACATCTTAGCTATAAACAAGATATCGCAAAATTATTAATATATAAATGCCAAGTTCTAAACTTTGTTGATATATTTTAAATAATTGGTGAGAACTTTATACACTTCATTTTGCTTAAATTTATTTTGATCTGTGATGTACATAAAAAAATTTTTGTACGACCCGCGATGGTGGAAGTGGTTGGGCACCGCTCCTTCAGTCCGCCCTTATATATCCCAGCTCATCCTAATATCCTAAACAAGTGCTTTATAATCATACTAGAACAGTACTTTCACCTCATTATTACCTTACCTTACCTCACCTTACCTTACCATACCTCACCTCACCTCACCTTATCTTACCTTACCTCACCTCACCTTACCTTACCTCACCTCACCTCACCTCACCTCACCTTACTTTACCTTACCTTACCTCACCTCACCTTACCTCACCTCACCTTACTTTACCTTACCTTACCTCAACTCACCTTACCTCACCTCACCTTACCTTACCTCACCTTACTTCACCTTACCTCACCTTACCTTACCTCACCTCACCTCACCTCACCTTACCTTACCTTACCTCACCTTACCTCACCTCACCTTACCTCACCTTACCTTACCTCACCTTACCTTACCTTACCTCACCTTAACTTACCTCACCTTACCTCACCTTACCTTACCTTACCTCACCTTACCTCACCTCACCTCACCTTACCTTACCTTACCTTACCTTACCTCACCTTACCTTACCTCACCTTACCTTACCTTACCTTACCTCACCTTACCTCACCTCACCTTACCTCACCTTACCTCACCTTACCTTACCTCACCTTACCTTACCTTACCTTACCTCACCTCACCTTACCTTACCTCACCTTACCTCACCTTACCTTGAGGTTACCTTGAGGTGCTTCCGGGGCTTAGCGTCCCCGAGGCCCGGTCATCGACCAGGCCTCCTGGTTGCTGGACTGATCAACCAGGCTGTTGGACGCGGCTGCTCGCAGCCTGACGTATGAGTCACAGCCTGGTTGATCAGGTATCCTTTGGAGGTGCTTATCCAGTTCTCTCTTGAACACTGTGAGGGGTTTGCCAGTTATGCCCCTTATGTGTAGCGGGAGCGTGTTGAACAGTCTCGGGCCCCTGATGTTGATAGAGTTCTCTCTCAGAGTACCAGTTGCACCTCTGCTTTTCAACGGGGGAATTCTGCACATCCTGCCATGTCTTCTGGTCTCATGTGATGTTATTTCTGTGTGCAGGTTTGGGACCAGCCCCTCTAATATTTTCCATATGTAAATTATTATGTATCTCTCCCGCTTGCGCTCAAGGGAGTACAGATTTAGGCTCTTTAGTCGGTCCCAATAGTTTAGATGTTTTACTGAGTGGATTCTAGCAGTAAAGGATCTCTGCACGCTCTCCAGGTCAGCAATTTCTCCAGCTTTGAAAGGGGCTGTCATTGTGCAGCAGTACTCCACTCTAGAGAGCACAAGCGTTTTGAAAAGTATCATCATCGGTATAGCATCTCTAGTGTGAAAAGTTCTTGTTATCCAACCTGTCATTTTTCGTGCAATTGTGACGGCCACTTTATTGTGTTCTTTAAAGGTAAGGTCTTCCGACATGAGTACACCCAAATCCTTTACATTGCCTTTTCGTGCTATGTTATGATTTGTCTAAGTTTTGTACGTGGTTTCCGTTTTTATATTTTCATTTTTTTCATAGCGCATGAGCTGGAACTTATCTTCGTTAAACACCATATTATTTTCTGTAGGCCATAGAAAGACCTGATCTACATCTGACTGGAGGTTTGCCGTGTCCTCTATGTTGCCTACTTTTATGAAGATCCTGGTGTCATCTGCAAAGGATGATACAGTGCTATAGGTTGTGTTCTTGTCTATGTCCGATATGAGGATGAGAAAAGTACTGGGGCAAGCACAGTACCCTGAGGGACTGAGCTCTTAACGGTTGATGGGCTGGATTTTATTTTGTTGACTATTACACATTGGGTTCTGTTGGTCAGGAAATTGTAGATCCATCTGCCTATTTTTCCGGTAATTCCTTTTGAGCGCATTTTATGTGCAATAACACCATGGTCACATTTATCAAAAGCTTTTGCGAAACCTGTGTAAATTACATCAGCGTTTTGTTTGTCTTCCATAGCATCTAATGCCATATCATAGTGGTCCAGCAACTGCGACAGGCAAGAGCGCCCTGTTCTGAAACCATGTTGTCGGGGGTTATGGAGATGCTGTGATTCCATGTATTTTGTGATCTTACTTCTTAGCACTCTCTCAAAAATTTTAATGATGTGCGATGTTAACATTAAGTTAGTTGATGATGTATGATGAAGCGGATGAATGTATGACTGTTGAGTTCTTCATTAAGCAGGAAGAGTTGTGGCCAGACTGGGAGGTCGGACCCGGTGTTCACGCGGTCACCAGTTCCAACTCTTGGCTGTCAACGTGAGCTTCCTTTTTTCCATATATTACCCAGATAATACTTTATTTTTAATCTAAAACTATTTTTCATCTATTAAAAAGTTTTTTATATATTCAATCATGTTTTATTTATAAATTCTTGCAATTTTTATATTTATTCTGTTTATCACATGTTTATTT
>WNGS01096435.1:3585-14256 GCA_020271785.1 Procambarus virginalis
TTGAGTGCCGCCACATATGTTTTGAGTGCCGCACATATGTTGTTGAGTGCCGCCACATATGTTGTTGAGTGCCGCCACATATGTTGTTGAGTGCCGCCACATAGTTGTTGAGTGCCGCCACATAGTTGTTGAGTGCCGCCACATATGTTGAGTGCCGCCACATATGTTGTTGAGTGCCGCCACATAGTTGTTGAGTGCCGCCACATATGTTTGAGTGCCGCCACATATGTTGTTGAGTGCCGCCACATATGTTGTTGAGTGCCGCCACATATGTTGTTGAGTGCCGCCACATATGTTGTTGAGTGCCGCCACATGTTGTTGAGTGCCGCCACATATGTTGTTGAGTGCCGCCACATATGTGTTGAGTGCCGCCACATATGTTTTTGAGTGCCGCCACATATGTTTGAGTGCCGCCACATATGTTGTTGAGTGCCGCCACATATGTTGTTGAGTGCCGCCACATATGTTGTTGAGTGCCGCCACATATGTTGTTGAGTGCCGCCACATATGTTGTTGAGTGCCGCCACATATGTTGTTGAGTGCCGCCACATATGTTGTTGAGTGCCACCACATATGTTGTTGAGTGCCGCCACATATGTTGTTGAGTGCCGCCACATATGTTGTTGAGTGCCACCACATATGTTGCTGAGTGCCACCACATATGTTGCTGAGTGCCGCCACATATGTTGCTGAGTGCCGCCACATATGTTGTTGAGTGCCGCCTCTCACTCACCTTAAGATAATCCCTCTTTTTAAACACTTGTGAACGGACGTTTGGTCGTGTGAGGGAACACTTGTATGTCCGTTTTGAACATTTGTATATGTGTGTGTACTCCCCTAGTACTACCCTAGTACTACCCTAGTACTACCCTAGTACTCCCCTAGTACTCCCCTAGTACTCACCTAGTACTCCCCTAGTACTCACCTAGTATTCCCATAGTACTCACCTAGTACTCCCCTAGTACTCCCCTAGTACTCCCCTAGTACTCACCTAGTACTCACCTAGTACTCCCCTAGTATTCCCATAGTACTCCCCTAGTACTCCCCTAGTACTCCCCTAGTACTCACCTAGTACTCCCCTAGTACTCACCTAGTACTCACCTAGTATTCCCATAGTACTCCCCTAGTACTGACCTAGTACTCACCTAGTACTCCCCTAGTACTCCCCTAGTACTCACCTAGTACTCCCCTAGTACTCCCCTAGTACTCCCCTAGTACTCACCTAGTACTCCCCTAGTACTCTACAAGTACTCCCCTAGTACTTCCCTAGTACTCCCTTAGTACTCACCTAGTACTCCCCTAGTACTCACCTAGTACTCCCCTAGTACTCACCTAGTACTCCCCTAGTACTCACCTAGTACTCCCCTAGTACTCAACAAGTACTCCCCTAGTACTTCCCTAGTACTCCCTTAGTACTCACCTAGTACTCCCCTAGTACTCACCTAGTACTCCCCTAGTACTCACCTAGTACTCCCCTAGTACTCCCCTAGTACTCCCCTAGTACTTCCCTAGTACTCACCTAGTACTCCCTAGTACTCACCTAGTACTCCCCTAGTACTCACCTAGTACTCCCCTAGTACTCCCCTAGTACTCACCTAGTACTCACCTAGTACTCACCTAGTATTCCCATAGTACTCACCTAGTACTCACCTAGTACTCCCCTAGTACTCACCTAGTACTCCCCTAATACTCACCTAGTACTCCCCTAATACTCACCTAGTACTCACCTAGTACTCCCCTAATACTCACCTAGTACTCCCCTAATACTCACCTAGTACTCCCCTAGTACTCACCTAGTACTCCCCTAGTACTCCACAAGTACTCCCCTAGTACTCCCCTATAACTCCCCTAGTACTCACCTAGTACTCCCCTAGTACTTCCCTAGTACTCCCTTAGTACTCACCTAGTACTCACCTAGTACTCCCCTAGTACTCCACAAGTACTCCCCTAGTACTCCCCTATAACTCCCCTAGTACTCAACAAGTACTCCCCTAGTACTTCCCTAGTACTCCCTTAGTACTCACCTAGTACTCACCTAGTACTCCCCTAGTACTCCCCTAGTACTCCACAAGTACTCCCCTAGTACTCCCCTATAACTCCCCTAGTACTCAACAAGTACTCCCCTAGTACTTCCCTAGTACTCCCTTAGTACTCACCTAGTACTCACCTAGTACTCACCTAGTACTCCACTTGTACTCACCTAGTACTCCACTAGTACTCCACTAGTACTCACCTAGTGCTCCCCTAGTACTCACCTAGTACTCACCTAGTACTCCCTAGTACTCCCCTAGAACTCCCCTAGTACTCCCCTAGTACTCACCTAGTACTCCCCTAGTACTCACCTAGTACTCACCTAGTACTCACCTAGTACTCCCCTAGAACTCCCCTAGTACTCCCCTAGTACTCCCCTAGTACTCACCTAGTACTCCCCTAGTACTCACCTAGTACTCCCCTAGTACTCCCCTAGAACTCCCCTAGTACTCCCCTAGTACTCCCCTAGTACTCACCTAGTACTCCCCTAGTACTCCACAAGTACTCCCCTAGTACTCCCCTATAACTCCCCTAGTACTCACCTAGTACTCCCCTAGTACTCAACAAGTACTCCCCTAGTACTTCCCTAGTACTCCCTTAGTACTCACCTAGTACTCACCTAGTACTCACCTAGTACTCCACTAGTACTCACCTAGTACTCCACTAGTACTCCACTAGTACTCACCTAGTGCTCCCCTAGAACTCCCCTAGTACTCCCTTAGTACTCACCTAGTACTCCCCTAGTGTTCCCCTAGAACTCCCCTAGTACTCCCTTAGTACTCACCTAGTACTCACCTAGTGTTCCCCTAGAACTCCCCTAGTACTCCCCTAGTACTCCCCTAGTACTCCCCTAGTACTCCCCTAGTACTCCCCTAGTACTCCCCTAGTACTCCACTAGTACTCACCTAGTACTCCCCTAGTACTCCCCTAGTACTCCCCTAGTACTCACCTAGTACTCACCTAGTAATCCCTGTATACCTAAGTACCTCCCACCTAAGTACACCTCACCTTAATAATCACCTATACACTAACACATTAGTGTTGTCATAAAACCCGACGCCATTTACTAATATTAAATACAATAAGCAGATAATATTGCTGTTGTGTTGTATATATAAATTTACCCATAGAATACGTAGAGCAGTGGAATTTTCCGTCAAAAGAAAACGGGATATCATTGCCACATAGCGCTATAAATTCACCAGCTATTCTGTTGGGAATTATTCTTAATACAGCAGTCTTTGGACTTTTAACTTCACAAAAACATCTCATTTGAATTACCTTAATTAATTATCATTACCAAAATATAGTAAATGTGACCTTTCTATCACTTTTGACATGTGGACAACGGAGCCAGGCGACAGTAGTGGGAGGGAGGTCAGCCATTGTTAAGACCAGAGTCCCTCGGAGCGAGTTCAGCTCCTGTAATTCTCCCTTGGACGACGTGTTATGGCGATCAAATTAGTGCTTCTACCATCATCAACACGCTGTCAACATCTAAACAAGGGAAGTGTCTTTCCGAAATCTTATCTAACTCATTCCTGGCCAGAAATGTTAGGTAGATAGGATTAATTCCATTTAGAACACTTGCAAGCGACTAAACTCAGGTAATTACTCCTTGGTCCTTATCTTATAATATACAGTATTTTCTCTGATATAGCTGTCATATATAGGATTCCTGCTTTACAGCAAGTGTCCCTTTAACAGGTATAGAAGAGGAAGCAAGAATTAATATTGGTACACCAGTACATGGGTGGTGGATGCTAGCCTCGCACGAGGATTATTTGGTGTCATCATTCTTGTTCATACCTGGTGGACTAAGCCTACCATACAAGAAGATAAGACCTCTAAATTATTATTACTAATATATGTAGTTTAATACTGTAGTTTGATTGGCTGCATATATATAAATTAATATAAAACCCCTAATGTGCAAGGAGTCGATTTGTGAGAATATTTCAGAAATACAGTTCGCTAAACATCATACAAATTGCTATCGAAATATATAAATTAACGTAAATATCAATCTCACTAGTCAGTCTCCCACAAGTGTGTGTATACTCACATTATTGTGTGTATACTCGCATGAGTTTGTGTATACTCCCATGAGTGTGTGTGTGTACTCACATGAGTGTGTGTATACTCACATGAGTGTGTGTGTACTCACATGAGTGTGTGTATACTCACATGAGTGTGTGTATACTCACATGGGTGTGTGTATACTCACATGAGTGTGTATACTCACATGAGTGTGTATACTCACATGAGTGTGTGTATACTCACATGAGTGTGTGTGTACTCACATGAGTGTGTGTGTACTCACATGAGTGTGTATACTAACGTAAGTGCGTGTATACTCACAAGAGTGGTTGTATACTTGCATTCGTGCTTGTATTTTGACATGAGTGTCTACACGTGTATACATACCTATTTATGGAATTATACCTACATGCGTGTGTGCATACTTTATAACATGTTTATTCATTCACAAGCATGCATATACACCTGTGTATGTATGAACACATGCCCATGAGTGTGTTCAGTTTCAGGTGTGTGCATGTTTTATAACCTTTGATATCGGAATAGTTTAAACATTTACGTCTGAATTCTATACACAAAAGGTTTATCGTCTGCAGCCGTGTGTTTGGGGGAGGGGGCGATTGAGGGTCATTGCTCAGAGATCAGTGGATCAATAGAGAATATTTCCAGGGCGAACACCGGAGGATAACAGAGCGTTACATATGGTTACGTGCTTAAAGTGGGGTGCTGCCCCACTGTCCAACCCGTCCTCGACTCAAGTCCATTACATTCAGCGGTCGACCCCACAGACGCATTCATCAATGTATACATGCTGTTCATTTAAAAAGCGAATTTTATCATATATATATTAATATTATAATATATGAGCATATTGTACATATATAGGCATAGGTTAGGTTAGGTGTTTAGGTTCTGTTGGCGATTATTTGTATTTGTAGTACGTGGGTGAAGCATTTTGAGCGTTGTGGTTCGAACAAAATTCGTCAGTTAAGCATTTGTTCCGGAAGTGTTCGAACGTCAACAGTTGTGAGTCGTGTGCCACAATGGTCCACTGAGCCACAATGGTCCACTGAGCCACAATGGTCCACTGAGCCACAATGGTCCACAGAGCCACAATGGTCCACTGAGCCACAATGGTCCACTGAGCCACAATGGTCCACTGAGCCACAATGGTCCACTGAGCCACAATGGTCCACAGAGCCACAATGGTCCACTGAACCACAATGGTCCACAGAGCCACAATGGTCCACTGAGCCACAATGGTCCACAGAGCCACAATGGTCCACTGAGCCACAATGGTCCACTGAGCCACAATGGTCCACTGAGCCACAATGGTCCACAGAGCCACAATGGTCCACTGAGCCACAATGGTCCACAGAGCCACAATGGTCCACAGAGCCACAATGGTCCACTGAGCCACAATGGTCCACTGAGCCACAATGGTCCACTGAGCCACAATGATCCACAGAGCCACAATGGTCCACTGAGCCACAATGGTCCACTGAGCCACAATGGTCCACTGAGCCACAATAGTCCACAAAGCCACAATGGTCCACTGAGCCACAATGGTCCACTGAGCCACAGTGGTCCACTGAGCCACAATGGTCCACTGAGCCACAATGGTCCACAGAGCCACAATGGTCCACTGAGCCACAATTCTACACTGAGCCACAATGGTCCACAGAGCCATAATAGTCCACTGAGCCACAATGGTCGATTGAGCCACAATGGTCCACTGAGCCACAATGTTCCACTGAGCCACAATGGTCCACAGAGCCACAATGGTCTACTGAGCCACAATGGTCCACTGAGCCACAATGGTCCACAGAGCCACAATGGTCCACTGAGCCACAATGGTCCACTGAGCCACAATGGTCCAATGAACCACAATGGTCCAATGAGCATCAATGGTCCACTGAGCCACAATGGTCCACCGAGATACAATGGTCCACAGAGCCACAATGGTCCACTGAGCCACAATGGTCCACAGAGCTACAATGGTCCACTTAGCCACAATGGTCCACAGAGCCACAATGGTCCACTGAGCCACAATGATCCACTGAGCCACAATGGTCCACTGAGCCACAATGGTCCACTGAGCCACAATGGTCCACAGAGCCACAATGGTCCACTGAGCCACAATGGTCCACTGAGCCACAATGGTCCACAGAGCCACAATGGTCCACTGAGCCACAATGGTCCACTGAGCCACAATGGTCCACTGAGCCACAATGGTCCACAGAGCCACAATGGTCCACTGAGCCACAATGGTCCACAGAGCCACAATGGTCCAATGAGCCACAATGGTTCACTGAGCCACAATGGTCCACTGAGCCACAATGGTCCACTGAGCCACAATGGTCTACTGAGCCACAATGGTCCACTGAGCCACAATGGTCTCTGAGCCACAATGGTCCACTGAGCCACAATGGTCCACTGAGCCACAATGGTCCACTTAGCCACAATGGTCCACTGAGCCACAATGGTTCACTGAGCCACAATGGTCCACAGAGCCACAATGGTCCACTGAGCCACAATGGTCCACTGAGCCACAATGGTCTAATGAGCCACAATGGTCCACTGAGCCACAATGGTCCACAGAGCCACAATGGTCCACTGAGCCACAATTCTCCACTGAGCCACAATGGTCCACAGAGCCACAATGGTCCACTGAGCCACAATGGTCGACTGAGCCACAATGGTCCACTGAGAAACAATGGTCCACTGAGCCACAATGGTCCACAGAGCCACAATGGTCTACTGAGCCACAATGGTCCACTGAGCCACAATGGTCCACAGAGCCACAATGGTCCACTGAGCCACAATGGTCCACTGAGCCACAATGGTCCAATGAGCCACAATGGGCCAATGAGCATCAATGGTCCACTGAGCCACAATGGTCCACCGAGATACAATGGTCCACAGAGTCACAATGGTCCACTGAGCCACAATGGTCCACAGAGCAACAATGGTCCACTTAGCCACAATGGTCCACAGAGCCACAATGGTCCACTGAGCCACAATGATCCACTGAGCCACAATGGTCCACTGAGCCACAATGGTCCACTGAGCCACAATGGTCCACAGAGCCACAATGGTCCACTGAGCCACAATGGTCCACTGAGCCACAATGGTCCACAGAGCCACAATGGTCCACTGAGCCACAATGGTCCACTGAGCCACAATGGTCCACTGAGCCACAATGGTCCACAGAGCCACAATGGTCCACCTGAGCCACAATGGTCCACAGAGCCACAATGGTCCAATGAGCCACAATGGTCCACTGAGCCACAATGGTCCACTGAGCCACAATGGTCCACTGAGCCACAATGGTCCACTGAGCCACAATGGTCTACTGAGCCACAATGGTCTACTGAGCCACAATAGTCCACTGAGCCACAATGGTCTCTGAGCCACAATGGTCCACTGAGCCACAATGGTCCACTGAGCCACAATGGTCCACTTAGCCACAATGGTCCACTGAGCCACAATGGTCCACTGAGCCACAATGGTCCACTGAGCCACAATGGTCCACAGAGCCACAATGGTCCACTGAGCCACAATGGTCCAATGAGCCACAATGGTCCACTGAGCCACAATGGTCCACTGAGCCACAATGGTCCACTGAGCCACAATTTTCCACTGAACCACAATGGTCCACAGAGCCACAATGGTCCACTGAGCCACAATGGTCCACAGAGCGACAATGGTCCACAGAGCCACAATGGTCCACTGAGCCACAATGGTCCACAGAGCCACAATGGTCCACTGAGCCACAATGGTCCACAGAGCCACAATGGTCCACTGAGCCACAATGGTCCACTGAGCCACAATGGTCCACTGAGGCACAATGGTCCACAGAGCTACAATGGTCCACTGAGCCACAATGGTCCACTGAGCCACAATGGTTCACTGAGCCCCAATGGTCCACTGAGCCCCAATGGTCTACTGAGCCACAATGGTCCACTGAGCCACAATGGTCCACTGAGCCACAATGGTCCACTGAGCCACAATGGTCCACAGAGCCACAGTGGTCCACTGAACCACAATGGTCCACTGAACCACAATGGTCCACTGAACCACAATGGTCCACTGAACCACAATGGTCCACTGAGCCACAATGGTCCACTGAGCCACAATGGTCCACAGAGCCACAATGGTCCACAGAGCCACAATGGTCCACAGAGCCACAATGGTCCACAGAGCCACAATGGTCCACTGAACCACAATGGTCCAATGAACCACAATGGTAAACTGAACCACAATGGTCCACTGAACCACAATGGTCTATTGAGCTAGAATGGTCCACTGAGCCACAATGGTCCACTGAGCCACAATGGTCCACTGAGCCACAATGGTCCACTGAGCCACAATGGTCCACTGAGCCACAATGGTCCACAGAGCCACAATGGTCCACTGAGCCACAATGGTCTACTAAGCCACAATGGTCCACTGAGCCACAATGGTCCACTGAGCCACAATGGCCCACTGAGCCACAATGGTCCACTGAGCCACAATGGCCCATAGAGCCACAATGGTCCACTGGGCCACAATGGTCCACTGAGCCACAATGGTCCACTGAGCCACAATGGTCCACAGAGCCACAATGGTCCACAGAGCCACAATGGTCCACTGAGCCACAATGGTCCACTGAGCCACAATGGTCCACAGAGCCGCAATGGTCCACTGAGCCACAATGGTCCACTGAGCCACAATGGTCCAATGAGCCACAATTTTCCACTGAGCCACTGGTCCACTGAACCACAATGGTCCACTGAACCACAATGGTCCACTGAACCACAATGGTCCACAGAGCCACAATGGTCCGCTGAACCACAATTGTCCACAGAGCCACAATGGTCCACTGAACCACAATGGTCCACAGAGCCACAATGGTCCACTGAGCCACAATTTTCCACTGAGCCACAATGGTCCACTGAACCACAATGGTCCACTGAACCACAATGGTCCACTGAACCACAATGGTCCACAGAGCCACAATGGTCCGCTGAACCACAATGGTCCACAGAGCCACAATGGTCCACTGAACCACAATGGTCCACAGAGCCACAATGGTCCACTGAGCCACAATTTTCCACTGAGCCACAATGGTCCACTGAACCACAATGGTCCACTGAACCACAATGGTCCACTGAACCACAATGGTCCACAGAGCCACAATGGTCCACTGAACCACAATGGTCCACTGAACCACAATGGTCCACTGAACCACAATGGTCCACAGAGCCACAATGGGTCAATATTACACTCCCAACATCGTCACCATAACTATTACACTCCCAACATCGTCACCATAACTATTACACTCCCAACATCGTCACCATGACTATTACACTCCCAACATCGTCACCATAACTATTACACTCCCAACATCGTCACCATAACTATTACACTCCCAACATCGTCACCATAACTATTACACTCCCAACATCGTCACCATAACTATTTCACTCCCAGCATCGTCACCATAACTATTACACTCCCAACATCGTCACCATAACTATTACACTCCCAACATCGTCATCATAACTATTACACTCCCAACATCATCACCATAACTATTACACTCCCAACATCATCACCATAACTATTACACTCCCAACATCGTCACCATAACTATTACACTCCCTACATCGTCACCATAACTATTACACTCCCAACATCGTCACCATGACTATTACACTCCCAACATCATCACCATGACTATTACACTCCCAACATCATCACCATAACTATTACACTCCCAACATCGTCACCATAACTATTACACTCCCAACATCATCACCATAACTATTACACTCCCAACATCGTCACCATAACTATTACACTCCCAACATCGTCACCATAACTATTACACTCCCAACATCGTCATCATAACTATTACACTCCCAACATCGTCCCCATAACTATTACACTCCCAACATCGTCATCATAACTATTACACTCCCAACATCATCACCATGACTATTACACTCCCAACATCGTCACCATGACTATTACACTCCCAACATCGTCACCATAACTATTACACTCCCAACATCGTCACCATAACTATTACACTCCCAACATCGTCACCATAACTATTACACTCCCAACATCTAACTCTTGACAACACCATTGCCAGCAGTGCCAACATCTAAAGTGCCCAACTGCTTGGACTGGACGGTATAGAGACAGTCTCGCTTCTTACAGATCGGCTTCAACCTCCAAGCTTTGTACACCATTCCTTTCCTCCAGTCTATCCTAGTTACTTATCTCCCTTATCCATTGTAAGTATAAGGTCGAAATGGCTGTATAGACGTAATGATTTAGTGGTTCCTCCTGATGATTACCTTATTTTACGCTAGAAACACTATCACCTTGACTAAATATTCACCATCTGGGATATTTACCTGAGCCTCAGGCAGTTTGAGACTCTTTACTTAAACCTCAGCCAAGGATGGATGAGTCTGGCAGGAACCCTGACTTGCCTGAAGGTTATGGAGAAGGGGTCCCGCCTTGGCTCATAGGTCATGATGGAGGATATGAGCCAGGGTCATCTGTGAAACGCAGATATGCAGAGGTTGTTCCCCGGGGTCA
>WNGS01096438.1:0-17066 GCA_020271785.1 Procambarus virginalis
TATGAGTTTAGTAATGGTGGTGGATGTGGAAGAAGTATAGGATTCTTCGTATCTAATTTATTTCTGCATGAAGCAGACGTCCGCCGCATCTCAAAATGTTATAATTGTCTGAGTCAAGCCAGATGCCCAGAGACTTACTCAACTTTCTGGGAGATGTTCATATTCCTTCCATAAGTCTCTTGTTGAGCTTGTTTGACCCAATATTTGATGGAACTAGGAAATCGATACTTGATCCCCATCTTGTTGATGAAATCAAATACCATTTCTGTAACTCTTAGTAATTTGCTTAAACTGGAATAGCGATGAGGATTGATAGCTAAAATTCGAGGGGGTTCTGGATCCACAACAGGGTAGTGATATTGGTTACAATGACTTGCGGCTTCTGTTGGGGCCACTGACCACTAACTAGCCATTGGGGTCCATTAAACCACATCTCGGTTTTAACTAATTGCTTTAAAGTCAAACCTCTGGATAAATAGTCAGCTGGATTGTCCTTGGTTGGGACATGTCTTAATTTATAACCAGCAGAGAATTCACGAATTTCCCTTACTCGATTGCTGACATAGGGAGTTTTGTTGTTGTCATTTTTCACCCACTGCAATACTGCCTCATTGTCCGACCACACTACTATTTCACCAAGGTGAAATTACTGAGGGTTTTGATCAGGCAATGGGCCAGTCTTACACCTACTAATAAGGCAGTTAATTCCATTTGGGGTAGTGACCTCCTTTTAATCGGGGCTACCCTTGCCTTAGATGTAAGCAAAAATGATTGTTGAGTATTAACTAGATAGGCTACTGAGCCATACGCTTTGCCTGAAGCATCGCAGAATACATGTAAATTTGTGGGTGAATTTAGTCCTAAGGTATTTCGAGGAAACTGTAGAATACTAAGTTTGTTGTAATCAGGAATCAACTGCTGCCATTTTTCTTGGAGATCCTCCAGCAACGTTTCATCCCACCTCAAATTCCTTTGCCAGCACTCCTGCATAAGGAGTTTACCCTTAATTAGTATAGGACTGAGTAGGCCTAAAGGGTCAAATGGCTTGCTGACATGGGAGAGTAGTTTTCTCATGGTTAGAGGTGAATGTTTGATCTCCACTGACTTGATATTCAATTTGTCTGTGGAAGTATTCCACTCCATACCTAAGACTTTCAATTTATGAGGTACCTTATAATCTGGGAATTCTTCCTCGATTATTTGGTTGAGTTGTTTATTATTGGAGGCCCACGACTGTAGGGGCATGTTAGCTCCCAACAGTTCACGATTAGCCTCATGGTAAATTTCCACTAGTTTATTCTCATCATTAGTGGTTCCTTGAAAATTATCAACATATAAATTGTTGCTAATCTCAGTCTTGTAGGGGCTATTAGACTTCTTGAGATGTGTATCCAGAGTAGCCTGGAGTAAAAATGGTGAAAATGTCGCTCCGAACAGTACTGAGGCAAATCTATAAGTAATGATTTTGCTATTAGGATCCTGTGGATCTTTCACCCATAGAAATTTAGTAAAATTACGATCTGTCTCTTGTAAGCCTACTCTTAAAAAGGCCTTACTAATGTCGGCCGTATAGGCAAAAACACCAGAGCGAAATCGTAATAAGACATCTTGTAGTCTTTGGGTTAGGCTAGGTCCAGTTTGTAGACAATCATTTGGTGACACGCTGTCTGCCTTTAATTTGGCACTACAATTAAATACAATCCTGATTGGTGTTGTAACTGAATCTTTCAGGACAGCATGATGTGGCAAATAATGGCCTGTCTTATGGTTATCTTCTTCAACAGTGTGGTGTCTGTGTATAGCTGAGATAGTCTTGGTTGTAAGGTTGATGTAAAGTCATTCCTGGTTACTGACTTTAATACTTAAATAACTACATGATAGAGTAGCTCCCAAGCTTGGCAGGCGTCCTGTGTGCTGTTTACCTCCTCTAGTGGCGTCCAGCCGCCGCACATAGAAAACGGATGGTACCATTTTCTGTGAACATGACATCCCTCCTTTTCTTTAAAAAGAATGAATACAGGATGTCTACCATGCTTGTAGCACAAAGCAAAGTTATTGACACAAAGTAAGTTATTAACATATCAAGAGATATTGCATACATTTAACATTAATTAAACACACAAAGAATTTAAACAATCTTTACCACAAAGGATTTCAATGTTAAAAATACATATGCAATGTTAAACAAACATGAAAGAAACTGTAATACAAAGTTACAAAATATTGAATGAGAGATCTGCATTATTCAAACAATATTAAATTTAGTTCAGCATAACAAGTAAATACTTTGCATTACATAGGAACACAATTAATCATCATATCGTGTAGGGCGTTTAACATGACGTTTTGGACGAGAGTCCTTAAATACAAAAATATCCCTCGATGAATTGTTTATCGAGTTATAACTCATTTTTTCTTTTTCTTTTGCACGACTTTGCACTTCATCATTTTCTACACTATTTGGAATCACTTTGAAATAAGCCATATTACGTGTTATACTATGATCTCTATTACTCGCTGTTACCATAGTTCCTTTTACACTAATCACTTTATATGGTTTTGTATCATACGGCATATCTAGCTTTCCCTCTTTTTTCTTTTTAACGAGAACAGTATCTCCAACCTTTATGAATTGTTCCTTTGCACGTTGATCATGAGCAATTTTCATTTTGCCCTTGGCTAGTGCATCCTTCTGAGCGAGACGTTTATCCGTTACTTGGCTGGCATGACAGGTAGTGCGATTCTCATAGGACGTCCAAATAAAAGTTCGCCAGGCGACTTGCCCAGTGTTCCATGCGGTGTTGCACGGTAGTTCCTGAGAAAAGCATACATAGCTTGTTTCCAGGATCGTCCTTCGGCATGAGCACAGCGTACAGCTTTCATGAGAGGTTGCATGAATCTCTCGACTTCTCCATTTGCTTGGATGTAGTGGCATCACACGGCGGTGTTTGAATCCAATATGCTCAGCAAAGTTGACAAAGTCTTGTCCATTAAATGGCGGTCCATTGTCCGTCTTGACAACTTCAGGAATGCCAAAGTTTGAAAAGATCTTGTCGAGCTTCGGGATGACAGCCTTTGCAGATGTGGAAGTGATGATTTCTACTTCTGGATAACGTGAGTGATCATCAATGACTACCATCAAGTACTCTCCAGTTGGTAGCGGTCCACAGAAATCCATCGATACTTCCATCCATGGTGCAGCAGGTAGTGGTGAAGGTTGTAGAGGTGTTGGTCTTGAAGTATCCACTGCAGCTTGGCAAGGGACACAGGCATCATGCATGTCCTTAGCTTGACGATCAATGCCAGGAAACCACACCTTTTCTCGTAGCAGCTGTTTGGTCCTTACAAGACCTTGGTGTCCTTGATGTGCAAGCTTCAGAGCACGTTGCTGGAGAACAGCTGGAATGACGATACGAGTACCTCGCAGCACGGTGTCGCGTTGTTGCGTAACACTTAATTCTGTCTGGATGCGTTCAAGTGCTTTGAATGCATCTTGGTCAACTCCTGAGGGTGGGATGCGTGGAAACTTTTTCTTAGTCAATGCATCCACTGTTGCTTGCAGAGTTGGGTCCTCTAGGGTTGCAGTACGGATTTCATCAAGAGTGAGAGCCTTAGGGACTGCATCACAGGTTACAGAGTGTACATATTCCTCGGCAACTTGCTGATGCTTGGTGATGGTGAAACTGTTGGCAGGATGTCGACTGATGTAATCAGCGGGATTGCCTGCACCTGGCTTGTATTTCACCGTAAAGTTGTATGGTTGCAGACGAAGAGCCCATCTCTCAATGCGAGCTGGTGGTTTGGACTTTGGATTATTGAAGATGGTCTCCAACGGTTTGTGGTCAGTGACTATCGTGGTAAAGGGTGCACCAAGCAGATACACATTGAAGTGTTCACAGCCCCATACAAGAGCAAGAGCTTCCTTCTCTGTCTGACTGTATCGTTGCTCAACATCTGTGAGAGAACGGCTGGCGTAGGCAATTACTACTCTTGAATCTGGTTGACCAGGTTTGTGTTGGGCTAACACAGCACCTAAACCAACAGGACTAGCATCCACCGTTAACTCAGTGTCCATTGATGGATCAAAGTATGCAGCAGTCGCATTTTCTACTAGTGCATCTTTCACAGCATCAAATGCATTTTGCTCGACATCGCTCCAGTACCATGATGCATTTTTCTTCAGGAGCTCACGTAGAGGCTTCGTAATGGTAGCAAAATCTGGAATGAAGCGAGAACAGTAGTTTGCCATTCCCAGAAAACTATGTACTTCAGTGGATGTTGAAGGAGGTGCAGCATTCTTGATATCTGCAACTTTCTTAGGATCTGGAGACAGACCTTTGTCACTAAGTACATGTCCAAAGAATTCAATTTTATGTTGATTGAACTCACACTTTGCTCGGCTTAGCGTCAAATTCTTTTCTCGTAAGCGTTGCAATGTTGCACGAAGAGCTTTGTCGTGTTCAGCTTGGGTACGGCCATAAACAATGATGTCATCAGACATGTTGTCAGCATTAGGTATATCTTGCAATACCTGGCTGATGATGTGCTGGAATACTTCAGCAGCACTGTTAATACCAAAACTCAGGCGCTTGTACCTATACAGACCTCGATGTGTCGTAAACGTTGTGATGAATCGACTCTCATCATCAAGTTCAAGCTGATGATAGCCCTTGTTTAAATCTAACTTGCTGAATACAGTTGCACCATTCAAGCGGTAAATCATATCATCTACAGTGGGTGTAGGATGGCGTTCACGCATTATTGCCTTGTTGGGAACACGCATGTCTACACAAATGCGTATCTCATCTGGATTCTTCGGCTTTGGTGGAGTGACAATTGGGCTTACCCATGGTGTTGGGCCTGTTACCGGTTCAATGATATCTAGTTCTATCAGCCTATCCAGTTCGGCATCGACTTTCTTGCGAGTATGGAATGGTTGTCGGCGATGTGGTTGGGCAACTGGAATTACATCTGGGTTGATATGCAGATGTACCTTGCTATCAGTATAACAACCTATGGATTTAAACCGATCAGAAAATTCAGCAACAATAGCATCAACATTGTTTGCAGATTCCACTGCTACAGCATTAGAAAGCTGAAGTAGCCCCAATTTGGTTGAAGTCTTGTAACTGAGTAAAGACTCCTTTGCATTCCTAACAACATGGAATGTAGTAATGAGCATTGCATTCTTTGACTTAATCTCTGCAGTGAAAGTTCCAATCACTGGTAAGGCTACCTTTGAAGCATAGGCAGTGGCTTTGCCATTATAGTTTTCAAGCTTTGGGAATTGTTTTTAAATTTTCATAGTGGCACTCAGCAATGGTGTCAATGTTTGATCCAGTGTCAATGAGAATTTTGAGACAAATGCCAGCAATGTATACTATAGTCTCTGGGTTGTTTGGAAGATCATTCCATTTTGTGATTGATTGTACTCCATAAATATAATCACATTCACTGTCATCTGAGACTGGTTGTAATGAAATGTTGTCTTGTATATTATTAACATTCTTGATTTGAGGTGCAATATTGTGTTTGCCACCTCGACTCCTATGACTTGATCCTCGTACATTGCTTTTATTTATTGATTGTGGTTTCTTTAGTGCGGAACGACACATAGCACCAAAATGACCTAGTTTTCTACACTCATAGCACTTCTTACCTTGTGCAGGACAAACATTATCTTGGTGTGGGTAGTCTCCTCCACAATTGTAACATTTATTATTGACAACCTCTGATGTGAGTCGTTGTGACTGCTTGAGTCTTGTTCCATGACTCCAGTTGTGATGTGGTTCTCGGCTCAATTTAATGTTAGGTTTGGCATGATATCTTCTACGATCATGGTGTACTCCCTGAACCTTACATACTTCATGACTGTTAGTAACAGTGGCAGAACCGTTGTTGGCACTGCACTCCATGGCACGAGCATCACGTGCAGCATCTTCCATTCGACGAGCCATATCCAGTATCTTGGTAAGAGAACTTTCATCATCAACAAGTTCTAGAGCTCTTCGACGAAGACGTGTAGATGTGCATGTTTCAATTATTTGCTGTTTGATTTCTTTGTCAACATCAGCAAACTCACAGTGGGCTGCTAAACCCTGCAGACGTGTATGGTATTGATCAACAGTTTCATTAGAGAGTTGTTTTGCTCTCCTGAAATGCATAATTTCCATAGCAGTATTTTGCCTTGGTTTGAAATGCTCAGTTAATTTGGCCTTGGCAGTGTCATAATCTTTGGCACCACCAGTATCTTTCAGTGTATCAAAGATATCACAAACTCTATCACCTGCATAATGAAGCAGAAAGGCACGCTTTCTTTCAGCACTTTTGATGTCAGAAACTATCAACAAATTTTCAAACCTTTTAAGCCATTTGACCCACCTCTGTGACAGGTTTGTCTGGTCACAGTCAGGATCAAATGCAGGAAACTGAGGTATATTTGCCATTTTTACTGAATAAATTTAAACTTATCACTTAAAATGTTCCTCAGAATATATAACACTTACTGCACTGTATATGTTATTAAGAATTCACTGTAATTACTTTAATTTTGCAAAGCACACAAGCATTTTAATGCAAAAGTTCACAACAGTGCACAACACAGCAGCAACTGACTTCTTACCTAGCCCTTGTGTACATGTGTTGTTCCTACTCACAGCAACACAGCAGTTGTTAGCAGTTGGTACAGCAATTGGCAGCAGTTGGCAGCAGTAGGCAGCAGTTGGCAGCAGTGGCAGCAGTAGGCAGCAGTTGGTTCACAGCGTGAAGAATTTTGTAGCACGGAGCGTCGTTTCGTAACCAAAACATCGGGTTTTGTACACTGCATCAAAGCGTCGTTTCGTACACAGCGTCGGCAGATTCCTCTCTCACAGCAACACTCAGCACAGCTTGGGTAGCACACAGCATTGGCCAGCACACAGCAACGGCCAGCACACAGCAACGATCAGCACACAGCAACAGTCAGCACACAGCATGGGGTTGCATACAGCATCGGGTATGGTGCTCACAGACAGCTTCTCCTCCTCTGGGCGAGACAGCATGCTCCTTCCTTGTGTTTTGTTGAACAAAATACCTGCGTTCCCAGTTCATCCTCGTCGCCAGTGTGGTGTCTGTGTATAGCTGAGATAGTCTTGGTAGTAAGGTTGATGTAAAGTCATTCCTGGTTACTGACTTTAATAATAATAAACGATTACATGATAGAGTAGCTCCCAAGCTTGGCAGGCGTCCTGTGTGCTGTTTACCTTCTCTCTAGTGGCGTCCAGCCGCCGCACATAGAAAACGGATGGTACCATTTTCTGTGAACATGACAACATGACAGTAGCCTATTTCAGTAGAAAAGTCAAAGGACCTGAAGTTCGCTATTCAGCTACGGATCGGGAGGCGCTGGCAGTAGTAGAATCAGTTAGGTACTTCGAACCTTACCTATTTCAGCGGCACTTCGTAATTTACACAGACCATAGAGCGTTAACACACATATTTAAGAAGCGAACAAAATGCCCACGAATGTCACGCTGGTCTCACGAACTTTCTGCCCACTCATTCCAGATTTTGTACAAGCCTGGTCCAGCACATGTTGTGCCAGATACGCTAAGTAGAAACATAGCGGCAGTTCAAGTTAATGAAAATATTGAAACGATTCCATCAGATAAAATGAGAGAGTACCAGATGAACGAGCCTAGATGGAAAGAAATTATTGAGTATTTAGAAGGAGGAAAATATCCGAAAAAGAAAAAGAATTTACCTATTCATGATTTTGAAATGAAACAGGGCGTCCTGTATTATGTTAATAGCCAGAATGATAGGGCAGTATTTCAATTAGTTATTCCGGACGCGTTGCGGTCATCAGCGTTAAAGCTTGCGCATGCTTCGAAAATTGCAGGGCATCCGGGGATCTTTAAAACCCACTTAAAGGCAAAGTCTCTATTTTATTTCCCAGGATTACTTTCTGAAGTAATCAATTTCGTGAAGTCGTGCAATCGTTGCCAGAGGAGAAAGGTACCCTTAAGGTACAAGCCCCACTTCAGGAATTTCCTGAAATTCGTGAACCTTTAGATCGTGTGGGAGCAGATTTGATTGATTTACATCACAGTCATTCAGGGAATAGATACGTGTTGGTGCTAGTTGACCATTTGTCTAGATACACTACACTAGTTGCATTACCTCAGAAGGATTCTCGTACGGTTGCAGATGCGTTCTTGCGTAGGTTCGTTACTGTATTCGGACCTCCTAAAGTTTTAGTCTCTGACCGGGGTCAAGAATTCAATGGGAATATATTTAGAGAAGTTTGTAAGATTTTAGAGACAACTTCGGCTTTTACAACAGCCTACCACCCACAAGCAAACGGAATGACGGAAAGGACTAATCGTTCAGTCAAGGATATGCTTGCAATCCTTGCTGAACATGACGCAAACACCTGGGATGAACACCTACCCTATGTTCAGTTAGCCTTGAATACTGCCATCCACCAATCAATTAACACCCAACCACTTCATTTGTTTACTGGTAATTCATGCAATTTCCCCTCAGGTCTGCTTAACAGACATAATGTTGCATACGGGGAGGACTATCCTTCAGAGGTCCTTGGAAAAATGAGAAATGCATGGAATATTGCAGCTGAAGCGTCCAAGAAAGCACGGAACAGGTATGCTCATTTTTATGACAAGAAAGTGCGCCCTCTTGAGTTGAAGGAAGGAAGCCTCGTATTGAGAGTGAATGAGGCTGCGCCCGCCAATCAGAGCAGGAAACTAGCTCCGAGGTGGCGAGGGCCGTATAGAGTAATTAAAAGGGCGGGGCCGGTGAATCTTGTTATAAAAGGAGTATTCGAGGACCAGGTGGAAAGGACAATTCATGTAATAAATTGAAACAATATCATGCTAGAGAGGAATTAGAACTGCCTTCAGCGGGTCTAGTTCCTGACTCAGCAGTGCTGACTCATGGCTTCACCGACGAGTCAGGGGATGAGGATGACCCTCTGTCATCGCTCATCAGTAGTCAGGTGCAGTCTCGCCACCCTATGGTGACGAGATCTCGCGCTGTACAGTAAAGTAACTTCCTTGGTTAGTATAATTTAGTATTCATTAGATTTTCCTGTAATGGCAATGAGGTGAACTATCTCTATACTTAACTCGGGTAGCAACTTTTACCGTGCTCTGGGGTTCCACCTCCACCAAACCCAGAGTATATCTATGCTTCCGCTGTGTTGTGTCTGTCTGTTCCCAGGTCTGATTGGTACACCGACCCAGTTGTTCCAGCCACACGTGAACCCTTGTCTGTAAAGACAGAGGGGGGAGGCACGTTACACAAAGCCCTCCCCCCACCAGACCCAGTAACCCATACATCAGTTACTTTGGGGATGAGTGACTATCCAAGAGTCACCCGGCCGACGCCTCACGTCACTATACGAGGTTGTCAGGGCCAGCAAGCTGTCCACATAGCAGTCACCGGAGGTGCCATACAACGCCAGGGTAGCTGTCTCGAGATCACCACTACCCACCTGCTGCGTCATCAAGACTGCAGCCATTCCAGCAGTGTTGGAGGAGAGGTCAAGAAACTGGAAAGCAAGTAGCAGTACTCAAGAGTTTCGCCGGAAGATTAATGATTACGTCATCTAAAGCAACAGGAACGCGGAACTAAGGCGGTCACAGGTGGAAGGCACGGTTTCCCTACAGAGTTCCGGGACTCGCCAATAGAAGGTCGCAAAATTGCCTCCTTTGGCCTAAAGTCGGCGGTACGAGGGTATACACAGTTGGTGTTTACGGCCTAGTAACCTGGTGATATAAAGAAACGCCTGAGATGTCGTGAGCAATGATGGAAGACGAGATTCACCTGTTCTGCAAACAAGCAAACCCGCCTCTACGACCCTTTGACACCACTCCTGTTACGAGACACCGTTGGTACATCCAGTCCTGCTCTGCTGTGGTCATCTGCGACGTCAAGTTAACATCAAGACTGCCGTGTGAACGGTGATATGAAGGCGTGTGGACTGTCGGGAGCAAGATCAATGGCCGAAGTAACAGTATTCTACAGCTGTCACTTGGCACTCAGCTCTACTACACTCTGTCGTCAGTCAAAAATACCGGATTGGAGTACAAGAGGACCAGGTATTGATGTCTACACATGGAAAGAAGCAAGATCGACATCGTCATCGACTACATTCAGCGTCTATCAGCATCGATTTTTTTTTCAATTACTCAATATGAACAATTGATACAAAACAAAGTTGGCTCTGAACATCTGTGTAAAGAATATCTGAGCATTTTTTTATAAATGTTGAAAAACAGATTTAAAAATATTATTCTGGTATAATGAGATATGATAACTTTACTCTATAAATTGGTCAGTAAGTAAAATCGAAGCCCCTGTGTAATTGTCTAAGCCCAGAACAAACGGTTATGGAAAATTATGTAGTGTTTTTTTTTTTCAGAATGTTTGAACACAGGAGAGGCGGACCAATATAAACATTGACACTTATAGTGAGTGCGAACACTTAGCTGTACAGTCAGCTGAAACCTGTGATATAGTTATAGGATTTTTTTTTATATTTTTAGATACATGTAATAAAAATTAGGTGTGTTCCTTAGCATGTCAAGGTTGACATTGATTGGGGAGTGGATAGTACACGGATGTGAACTTGATAGTTCAGTAGTACGCTCCCGGATGACTGAAAGTTCAGTCTGAAGATATACTTTTATGCTTTGGGTGAAGAAGACCAAGAAGATTTTAATAGCTAGTCTTTGATGTTAGAGTAGGGACATGTTATTTAGCTATGTCAGTAAGGGTAGGATGTATGTTTCCTGATGTTGGAGGATTGCTGTCAGTTGACAGCTGAGAAATTTTATGAAGTTGAACATGTTTATTATGATGATGTTGGACACTAATGATTGTCAAAATTTTTAGTTAGGTAGCTTTGTTGTGGCAATGAGTTAAATTGTTGGGTTTGGATACTAAACCTCGTTAGTTTAACAAATTAACAAGGTTTTACTAAGTGCTGTGCGGCCCCTCCGTGGTGCCTCCTTGCCGTGGTGAGGGGCTCACGTACACCTCCCTGGGACCGGTGTGGGTTGCCTGTGCCCCCTCTCCTGCCCCCTCTTTGGGTGGTGTACGTGCTGAAGGGCACCATGTAGGGGCCTTGTGAGCCATCGGACCACCCGCTGGAGGGGTCGCCTGTGAGAGGCCGCCCTGAGTGGATGGTTGGGTGTCCAGGCTAGGGCGATAGGGGGACTGGGGTCTTAGCACCTGTGTGGGAGAATGCACGAAGTAGTAGGACTCCCCTGTTGAAAAGGGGGAGCACCGCTGGGGACGACACACCCTTCCTGCACTGGCCCGCGCTCGGCCTCCCTGGCTGCCCTGGTAGGTGGTATCCCTTGGTTCCGGGTCCCATCCCTTTTATTAGTTTGCTATATGGATGACGACTTGACTACTTCTAACCAGGCTCATGGGGTGGGCGACCAGGCCCCTGAGTCGGACCGTCCTGGAAGACCGGGATCTGTAGCCTCCACTGCAGAGCCCGGTTTAGGCCCAGACCGGACTCTTCCTCCCTGCTCCCCTCCCTCCTCTGTGGTTGGGTCGAGCTCCAAGCCTGCTGTGGTGACCGTCTCGTCCCCTTGCACGGCTCCATCTCTTCTTGCGACTACTGCGCCTTTCGACCCGTCTCTCTCTACGGGTTCTCATCGCCGTCCCCGCCGCGGCCGCTCTCGTATGCTTCCTTCCCATCCTACTTCGTTCCATGCTTTGTTTGGTCCTGCTACATGGACTAAGTATTTTGACCTCCAACCCTTGGACTCAACTCCTCCTGACGATTTTTCCCTTCATAGGCATCTTGTCGATTCCGTGGATGCCTCTGTCACCTTTAACCCCACTCGTCTTGGTACCCGTGTCGTTGCTGCTCCTTCTCAGGATGCGGCCACTCGCTTGGCCGCCTTATCCTGCCTTGGTGAGACCCCTGTTCGGGTCTCGAAGAACGCCCGGTTGAATGCCAGTGTGGGCACTGTTCTCCTCCCGCACCATGTTGCGACCGGTGTTAGGGATCTTAGGGACTGCCACGAGGATATCAAACATGTCCTCGAGGCCCAAGGTCATTCTGTCCTCCAAGTGGATACATTTATTCGTCCCCCTCGTGGTCATCGCCGTCTGCCTCTTCGGGTTGTGAAGGTTACCTTTGATGGTAGGACCCTTCCATCCTCTGTTATTCTCGCTGGTGCCAGGTGCTCCGTCCAGGAGTATATTCCATCTCCTCGGCTCTGCGGTAAGTGCTGGAAGTTTGGGCATGGTACCCTCAGGTGCTCTAGTCCTGTCTCTCTCTGTCCCCTGTGTGGAAGCGAGGGTCACTCTAAGTTAGAGTGCACTTCCCCCCAGGCCCGCTGCCTCAATTGCGGTGAGGCCCACCCTACCTTCTCCCGTGCGTGTATTCGTTACAAACTTGAGGCGGCTGTCCTCAACTTGAAGCACCGGGACCGTTTGTCTTTTCCTGAGGCTCGACGCCAAGTTCATCGTCTCCCCTCTTTCGCTGGTGTCTCCTATGCTCGAGTGGTGCGCTCTTCCTCTCCTCGTCCTTCCCGCCTTCCTCAGTCTCACAACCGTTTCCGAGCCTTAGACCCAGACACGCCCACCACCGCCTCCCCTGTTTCCCTCAGTTCTGTCCCGAAGGGTCCCCCTCCTGGTTCTCTGTCTAGGGCTCCCCTTCATTCTACCCAGTCTGTCGCATCTCCTGTGTCTTCTATTTCCTCTCCTACTAGTCCTTCTCCTCCGTCTCTTGGCTCTCCACGCCGCCTGACTGTGCGGGCCGACGTCCATCGCTCTCCTGATGGTTGTGTTGTTCGCTCTCGCTCTTCTTCTCCTATCGAGACTCTGGAGTCTGTTGCCCAGTACGTTGCTGCTGGGACGCCTGTTTCTTTGAGTCAGAAGCGGAAACCTGGGTCCTCTCCTTCCTCCTCCCCTGTCGGTAAGAAAGCTTCGCTTTCTTCTTCGCCCCCTATCTCTGCTTCTATCGTTCCTTCCCCTCCCGCTTCGGTGGTGGTGCCCCCTGTTCCTACTGTGGGGGTTTCTTTAGCCCCAGTTCCATCTCGGTTACTGCCCTTGCTGAGGTGCGCTCCCCTCTTTCTGCTCCCCCTCCTCCCCTTCCTTCTCCTCCAGGCCCTGCTCGTCCACCTCTGGTCCGTCCTTCCGCTTCTTGCCCTCCTTCTTTACTCAGTTTACCCATGCCCCCTAATCCTGACTTTGCTGACCCTGATCCTGACTCTGTGCTTTTTTAGCGTGCTGTGTTCCTTCTTCACCTTTGTTTCTTTGCTCTCTGTTACTCTCCTCTCTCTCTTTCGTGATGTCTTTTCTTCAGTGGAACATCCGTGGATTTTACGCCAATTTCCTTGACCTTCAACTTCTCATCTCACAGTTTTCGCCCCTTTGTGTCTGTCTCCAGGAGCCGATGCTTGGTTCTCGTTCTGGTCGCTTCCGTGGCTATTCTTTTCTCTCCCCCCCCAGCTGTCGCTGGGGTCCATAATTCTTCTGCTCTCTTGATTCGTTCCGATGTTCCCTTTGTCCCCTTACTTTTTTCCTCGCCTCTCCACTGTTCTGCCGCCCGTGTCTTTGTGCGTAGATGGTACACGGTTTGTTCCATTTATCTTCCCCCCACTGTCCCACTTTCTCTTCCCGATCTTAAACACCTCCTAGACTCCTTGCCGGAGCCTGTGCTCCTGCTGGGTGATTTCAATTGTCGTCATGCCCTTTGGGGTGATGTGCTGACAAACACCCGGGGTCGCCTACTTGAACCTTTCATCCTCTCTTCTTCCCTATCCCTTCTTAATTCTGGTGAGCCCACTCATTTGGACTCTCGGACTCGCTCCCTTTCTTGTCTCGATCTTTCTCTGTGCTCGTCATCCCTTTCCTTAGATTTCGGGTGGCGAGTCCTTGATGACCTCCATGGCAGTGACCATTTTCCTATCCTTGTCACTTTTTTCTCCTTTCGCCCTCCTCTCTCCTTCCCTCGGTGGCGGTTTGCCGAGGCTGACTGGCGCCTTTTTACTCTCCGTGCTACTATTTCCGAGCTCTCCGTTTTACCTCTCCCTCGCGCCCTCCTTCTTTTTCATGACACTATCTTTGACGCTGCCCTGCACTCTATTCCTCGCTCTTCCTCTCGGGGAACGCGAAAGTGCGTTCCCTGGTGGAATTTGGACTGTGCTCGGGCTGTCCGCTGTAAGCGTGCAGCCTGGAAGAGACATCGCCGCCGGCAGACGGTTGAGTCTTTTCTTTTGTTTCGGAAGGCGAGTGCGGTGGCCCGTAGGACCATCCGTGCGGCTAAACGTGCTTGCTGGGCGACTTATGTCTCTACCGTTACTTCCGAAACTCCTCTTCCGCTGGTCTGGAAGCGTATCCGCAAGATTGCGGGCAAGTTCATTCCCGATGTCTCCCCAGTCCTTCGCCTCCATGGTGCTCTTGTGGCGGACCCGTTGCAGGTTGCGACCGAACTGGGTTCCCATTTCTCCTCTGTTAGTTCTGGTTCTCATCTCCCCCAATCCTTCCTTCTTCGTAAGCCTCTCCTTGAGTCTCGTCCTTTAAATTTCTGTACTTTTCTCCACCTTCCCTATAATGATCCCTTCTCTCTCTCTGAACTTCAATCTGCCCTAGCCCTTTGTGGTTCTACGGCAGCGGGCTCTGATGGCATTCATTATGAAATGCTCCGCCATCTCCCTCCGTGCACGTCTCAGTATTTACTGAGTCTGTACAATCGGGTCTGGGAGTCGTCGTCAGTCCCTGAAGACTGGCTCGATGCTGTTGTCCTCCCTGTTCGGAAACCAGGGTCTCTCGGGTCATCCCCCAAGGACTTCCGCCCTATTGCCCTCACGAGTTGTGTCTGCAAGCTCTTTGAACGTATGGTTAACGTTCGTTTGATGTGGTTCTTAGAACACTATAACCACCTCTCTCCTTCTCAATTTGGTTTTCGCAAGTGCCGCAGCACAACGGATGTCCTGGTAAACTTGGAGGTCTATATTCGTACTGCTTTTGCTGCGAAGACTTCCGTTGTTGCCGTCCTTTTTGACCTAGAAAAGGCTTACGACACTACCTGGCGGTATCACATTCTGTCTCAACTTCATTCTTTTGGCCTTCGTGGGAACCTCCCTCTCTTCCTCCAGAGCTTCCTCTCTCGTCGTTCCTTTCGTGTGCGGCTTGGTACTGCTCTCTCTGCCCCTTTTCGGCAGTATGAGGGTGTACCCCAGGGTAGTGTTCTGAGCACTACTCTTTTTCTAGTTGCCCTCAACGGTCTTCTTTCTTCTCTTCCTTCTGGTGTCTTCTCTGCTCTGTATGTTGATGATCTTACCCTTTGCTGTCAGGGTGATGATTCACCTCTCCTTCAACGGCGGCTTCAACTTGCGATTGATGCCGTGTCGTCGTGGGCCACCGATCATGGCTTCAAGTTCTCTGCATCTAAGACTTGTGCTATGACCTTTACTCGGAAGCATGTTGTTCTTCGTCCCTCTTTGTCGCTTTATGGTCATCCCATTGTGTACAGGGATTCCGCAAAGCTCTTGGGGTTAGTCTTTGACACTCGTTTGTCTTGGTCAGCCCATATCTCTTGCCTCCGAGTTGAGTGCTCTAAGGCCCTTAACCTCCTTAAGGTTTTGTCCCATACTTCTTGGGGAGCGGATAGACGCACGCTCCTATATTTGCACTCCTCTCTCGTCCTGTCTAAACTCGATTATGGTTGCCCTGCTTACTCTTCTGCTTCTCCTTCTACTCTTCGCCGTCTTGATGCTTTGCACCATACTGGGTTGCGTCTCAGCTCTGGTGCCTTTCGTTCGACTCCCGCCCTCAGTTTGTATGTTGACACTGGCTTTCTCTCTCTCCAGGACCGCCGTGACCGCTACTGTCTTCGCTATCTTGCGCGGTCCTTACAGCATCCTTCCTCTCGCCTCTGTCGTGCTTTGACTTTTCCTCCTCCTGTAGCTCCTGTTCCTCTTCATTGTCTCCCACTTTCTGTCCGGTTATCTCGCTTGCAGGATTCTCTTTCTGTTCGTCTTTCTAATGTTTCTCCTCGTATTGTTCCTTCCTTGCCTCCGTGGAGAGTCCCCCTTCCCAAGTTTTGTACGTCCTTGACTTGTATTACTAAAGCCTTTACCCCTCCTTCAGTTCTGAAAAGCCTCTTCCTTGAGCACTTTTCTTCGCACTCCCGCTCTATTTCCATCTTTACCGATGGGTCTAAGTCTGCGGACGGTGTGGGCTACTCTGTTGTTTTTCCTGACCGTACTTATATGTGTCGCCTCCCTTCGGAGGCTAGCGTCTTTACGGCGGAACTTTATGCTATTCTCTATGCTCTCCGTCTCTTGCTTTCTCATTCTCATTCCTCCTTTGTGGTTGTCGTTGACTCTCGTAGTGCCCTAATGGCTCTTGGGTCCTTTAATCCTGTCCACCCAGTGGTCATCGAGATTCAGCAATGGCTGTTTCTTATTTCTAGTTTAAATCGGTAGAGTTTTGCTGGGTTCCCAGCCATATTGGGTTTCTTTGAATGAGCGTGCAGATGCTGCCGCTAAGGATGCCATCCGTTCTTGTCCCATCTCCCGTAAGGGTCTTCCTTATTCTGACTTTTATCCGGTTATTCATTCCTCTATCCTTGCCCGTGGCAGAGTTGTTGGTCCTCTGTGGTTGGTAACAAACTGCGTACTCTCAAACGTAGTGTGTCCCCGTGGCCTTCCTCCTACCACCGTAATCGGCGGTGGGAAACTGCTTTAGCACGGCTGCGGGTTGGCCATACTCGCTTAACCCACGGTCACTTAATGGAGCGCCGCCCTGCTCCTTGTTGTCCGAATTGCGTTGTCCCTCTTACGGTTATGCATATCCTTGTTGAATGTCCTGCCTTCCAGGACGAGCGTGTGTCTTGCTTTCCGACCGTCCCTCGCGGTCACTTGTCCCTCGATAGAATTCTAGGTGAATCGGATACTTTTGATATCGTTCGCCTTATGCGTTTTTGTTCTCGTATTGGCTTTCTTAGTAATATTTAGCGCCCTCTGATTATTTCGCACTTTGATGGTGCTACATAGCCTTCCGGTTTGGTGCCTTCTTTTGATAATTACCTTATA
>WNGS01096453.1:0-11801 GCA_020271785.1 Procambarus virginalis
TTTTGAAAACTGCAGGAGGGGTTTGGGAAAATGTGACCCATCGCCGCACCAGTAATTGGCATATATTCGGTTAAAAAGTCGTAATTTCAAACTGCGAATACGTGCAGAGAGCCAGAATTTGTCTCCAAAATATTGGCTCAAGTGTCGAATTGGGATATTTTGAAAACTGCAGGGAGGTTTGGGCAAAATGTGACCTATCGCCGCTTTCAGTAATTGGCATATTTTCGGTATAAAAAGTTGTAATTTCAAACTGCGAATACGTGCAGAGAGCCAGAATTTGGCTCCAAATATGGTTCTAGGGTCGAATTTGGGATGTTTGGGATATTTTGAAAACTGCAGGGGGTTTGGGCAAAATGTGACCATCGCCGCTGTCAGTAATTGGCATATTTTCGGTATAAAATGTCGCAATTTCAAACTGCGAATACGTGCAGAGAGCCAGAATTTGGCTCCAAAATATGGATCAAGTGTCGAATTTGGATGTTTGGGATATTTTGAAAACTGCAGGGGGGGTTTGGGCAAAGTGTGACCCATCGCTGCTTTCAGTAATAGGCATATTTTCGGTATAAAAAGTCGTAATTTCAAACTACGAATACGTGCAGAGAGACAGAATTTGCCTCTAAATTATAGCTAAAGCGTTGAATTTGGGATGTTTGGAATATTTTATAAACTGCAGGGAGGGTTTGGGCAAAATGTGATCCATCGCCGCTTTCAGAAATTGCCATATTTTCTGTATAAAAGTCGGAATTTCATATAGCGAATACGTGTTTAGAGCCAAAATTTGATTCCAAAATATGGCTCAAGGGTCGAATTTAGGATGTTAGGATGTTTGAAAACTGCAGGGGGGGTTGGGAAAAATGTGACCCATCGCCGCACCAAGTAATTGGCATATATTCGGTTTAAAAAGTCGTAATTTCAAACTGCGAATACTTGCAGAGAGCGAGAATTTTCTCCAAAATATTGCTCAAGTGTCGAATTTGGGATGTTTGGGATATTTTGAAAATTGCAGGGAGGGTTTGGGCAAAATGTGACCTATCGCCGCTTTCAGTAATTGGCATATTTTGGGTATAAAAAGTTGTAATTTCAAACTACGATTACGTGCAGAGAGCCAGAATTTGGCTCCTACATATGGCTCTTGGGTCGAATTTGGGAAGTTTGGGACATTTTAAAAACTGCAGGGGGGTGTGGGCAAAAATGTGACCCATCGCCGCTGTCAGTAATTGGCATATTTTTAGTTTAAAAAGTAGTAATTTTAAACTGTGAATACGTGCAGAGAGCGAGAATTTGGCTCCAAAATATGGATCAAGCTTCGAAATTTGGATGTTTGGGATATTTTGAAAACTGCAGGGAGGGTTTGGGCAAAATGAAATCCATCGACTCCTATAGTAATTGGCATATTTTCTTTTTAAAAAGCCTTATTTTGTAATTGCGAATACGTGCAGATAGCCAGAATTTAGTTCCTACATATGGCTCAAGGGTCGAATTTGAGATGTTTGTGATATTTTGAAAACTGCAGGGGGGGGGGGAAATGTGACCAATCGCTGCTCCAGTAATTGGCATATTTTCGGTATAAAAAAACCGTAATTTCAAACGGCGAATACGTGAAGAGTGCCAGAATTTGGCTTCAAAATATGGATGAAGCGTCGAATTTGGGATGTTTGGGATATTTTGAAAACTGCTGGGAGGGTTTGGGCAAAAAGTAATCCATCGCCGTTTTCAGTAATTGGCATATTTTCGGTATAAAATGTCGCATTTTCAAACTGCGAATACGTGCAGAGAGACAGAATTTGCCTCTAAAATATAGCTAAAGCGTCGAATTTGGGATGTTTGGGATATTTTAAAAACTGCAGGGAGGGTTTGGGCAAAATGTGATCCATCGCCGCTTTCAGAAATTGGCATATTTTCTTTTAAAAAAGCCGTAATTTCAAACTGCGAATACGTGTTTAGAGCCAAAATTTGACTCCAAAATATGGCTCAAGGGTCAAATGTGGGATGTTTAGGATATTTTGAAAGTTGCAGGGGGGGTTTGGGATAAATGTGACCCATCGGTGCACCAAGTAATTGGCATATATTCGGTTTAAAAAGTCGTAATTTCAAACTGCGAATACTTGAAGGGAAAAACTGCAAGAGGGTTTGGGCAAAATGTGACCCATCGCCGCTCTCAGTAATTGGCATATTTTCGGTAAAAAAATCGTAATTTCAAACTGCCAATACGTGCAGAGAGCCAGAATTTGGCTCCAAAATATGGCTCAAGGGTCGAATTTGGGATGTTTGGGATATTTAGAAAACTGCAGGGGGGGATTTTGGCAAAATGTGACCCATCGCTGCTCTCAGTAATGTAATTGGCTTATTTTCGGAATAAAAAGTCGTAATTTCAAACTGCGAATACGTGCTGAGAGCCAGAATTTGGGTCCAAAATATGGCTCTAGCGTCGAATTTGGGATGTTTGAGATATTTTGAAAACTGCAGGGGGGGTTTGGGTAAAATGTGACCCATCGCCGCTCTCAGTAATTGGCGTATTTTCGATAAAAAAACGCATTTTCAAACTGCGAATACGTGCTCTCTATACGGGCATACATCTTCCATCGGTAATATAAACGGAAAATTAGGTACATTTTAGTTAATTCTAATGAAAACACATTGATTTTTATAATTTGTTTTGGAAACAACATTGTCATATGTCTTTTCTTGGATCTAAATAATACGAAACCTCGCATTATGATTTGATGTTAAAATCCTCAAATTTGGCATAATATTGACTTTTTTTCACGTTTTTCATTTAGTGTGATTTTACGTAAATATATTCGTTTTACCAATATTTCAATACTACTTCATATTTTCTCACGATATGTGATTTGGCCTTCAAATTTCACAATTTCGCATAATATTGCATTTTTAAGCAAGTTTTCTTGCATTTTCTTTTGTACTAAAAATCATCGAATATAGCAATATTTTGACGTTTATAATCCTTTTTTCCTTTATGCGATTTAAACAAAATATCATCGAATTAGGCAATGATTTTCCGTTTTTCAACTTGATGTGAATTTTCAGTTTATTGTTATTAATTCTTTTAATATACGATACAAATGATGCGAACACATAATTGATTAGAAATTAACCTTAAATACTTCAATTTCAATCAACTATTTGTTTCTCGTTAAAATACTGAGTAAGATATTGAAAGGGGAGAAGTTCTGTTTTAATGCATATATATCGATGTTTCAGCCGGATTAGAGCGGTTTTACGTATACATCTTCCATCGGTAATATTAGCGGAAAATCAGGAACATTTTAGTTAATTCTAATGAAAACACATTGATTTTTATAATTTGTATTGAAAACAACAGTCATATGTCTTTTCTTAGATCTAAATAATACGAAACCTCGCTTTATAATTTGAAGTTAAAATCCTCAAATTTGGTATAATTGTGACTTTTTTCATGTTTTTCATGTAGTGTGATTTTACGTAAATATAGTTTTTACCAATATTTCGATACTACTTTATGTTTACTCACGATATGTGATATGGCCTTCAAATCTCAGAATTTCGCATAATATTGCATTTTTAAGCAAGTTGTCTTGCATTTTGTTTTGTACTAAAAATCATCGAATATAGCAATATTTTGACGTTTATCATCCGCTTTTCCTTTATGTGATTTAAACAAAATATCATCGAATTAGGCAATATTTTGCTGTTTTTCCACGTTTTGGAGAATTTTCAGTATATTGTTATAATTCATTATATATACGATAAAAATTTCAAAAAAAAAAAGTTATTGATTAGAAATTAACCTAAATATTCATTTTCAATCAACTATTTGTTTCTCGTTAAAATACTGATAAGATATTGAAAAGGGGAGAAGTCTGTTTTAATTGCATATATCGAAGTTTCAGCCGGATTAGAGCGGTTTAACGTGTACATCTTCCATCGGTAATATAAACAGAAAATCAGGAACATTTTAGTTAATTCTAATAAAAACAGATTGATTTTTATCATTTGTATTGGAAACAACATTTTTATATATCTTTTCTAGGAAAAAAATAATCCGAAACCTCGCTTTATGATTTGAAGTTAAAATCATCAAATTTGGTAATATAGCGATTTTTTTTTCACGTTTTTCATGTAGTGTGACTTTACGTAAATATATTCGTTTTTACCAATATTTCGATACTACTTCATGTTTCCTCACGATATGTGGTTTAGCCTTCAAATCTCAGAATTTCGCATATTATTGCTTTTTAAGCAAGTTTTCTTGCATTTTGTTTTGTACGTACAAAGAGCCAGAATTTGGCTCTAAAATAGCTCAAGCGTCGAATTTGGATGTTTTGATTATTTTGAAAACTGCAGGGGTTTTGGGCAAAATGTGACACATCGCTGCTCTCAGAAATTTGCATATTTTCGGTATAAAAAGTCATAATTTCAAAGAGCGAATACGTGTAGAGAGCCAGAATTTGGCTCCAAAATATGGCTCAAGCGTCGAATTTGGGATGTTTGGGATATTTGAAAACTGCAGGGAAGGGGGGTTTGGGCAAAATAAGACCCATCGCTGCTCTCAGAAATTTGCATATTTTCAGTATAAAAGTCGTAATTTCAAACGGCGAATACGTGTAGAGAGCCAGAATTTGATTCCAAAATATGGCTCAAGCTTTGAATTTGGGATGTTTGGGATATTTTGAAAACTGCAGGGAGGATTTGGGCAAAATGTGACCTTCGTCGCTTTCAGTAATTGCATATTTTCGGTATATAAAGTCGTAATTTCAAGTGCGAATACGTGCAGAGAGCCAGAATTTGGCTCCAAAATATGTTCAAGGGTCGAATTTGGATGTTTTGGATATTTTAAAACTGCATGGGGGGGTTGGGCAAAATGTGACCCATCGCCGCTTTCAGTATTTGGCATATTTTCGGTATAAAAAGTCGTAATTTCAAGCTGCGAACACGTACAGATAGACAGAATTTGGCTCCAAAATATGTTCAATGGTCGAATTTGGTATGTTTGGATATTTTGAAAACTGCAGGTGGATTTTGGGCAAATTGTGACCCATCGCTGCTCTCAAAAATTGGCAAATTTTCGGTATAAAAAGTCGTAATTTCAAACGGCGAATACATGCAGAGAGCCAGAATTTGCCTCCAAAATATGGGTCAAGCTTCAAATTTGAGATGTTTGGGATATTTTGAAAACTGCAGAGAAGGTTTGGGAAAATGTGATCCATCGCCGCTTTCAGTATTGACATTTTTCTGTATAAAAAGCCGTAATTTTAAACTGCGAATACGTGCAGAGAGCCAGAATTTGACTCCAAATATGGCTCAAGCGTCTATTTGCGATGTTTGTGAATTTTGAAAACTGCAGTGGGGGTTTGGGCAAATGTGACCATCGCAGTTCCCAGTAATTGCATATAGAGGTTTAAATATCGTAATTTCAACTGCGAATACGTGCAGAGAGCGAGAATTTGACTCCTACATATGCTCAAGCGTCGATTTGGAATGTTTGGATATTTTGAAACTGCAGGAGGGTTTGGGCAAAATGTGATCCATCGCCTCTTTCAGTAATTGGCATATTTCGGTAAAAAAAGTCGAATTTCAAACGGAATACGTGCAGAGAGCCAGAATTTGGCTGCAAAATACTGCTCAAGCTTCGAATTTGGGATGTTTGGGATATTTTGAAAACTGCAGAGAGGATTAGGCAAATGTGACCAATCGCTGCTTTCAGTAATTGGCATATTTTGGTATAAAAAGTCGTTATTTCAAACTGCGAATACGCGCAGAGAGCCAGAATTTGGCTCCTACATATGGCTCAAGCGTCGAATTTGGGATGTTTGGGTTATTTTAAAAACTGCAGAGAGGGTTTGGGCTAAATGTGATCCATCGCCGTTTTCAGTAATTGGCATATTCGTATAAAAAGTCGAAATTTCAAACTGCGAATACGTGAAGAGAGCCAGAATTTGCCTCCAAAATATGGCTCAAGCGTCGAATTTGGGATGTTTGGGTTATTTTAAAACTGCAGGGAGGGTTTGGCAAAATGTGATCCGTCGCAGCTTTCAGTAATTGGCATATTTTCTGTATACAAAGTCGTAATTTCAAACTGCGAATACGTGCAGAGAGCCAGAATATGGCTCCAAAATAAGACTCAAGCGTCGAATTTGGGATGTTTGGGAATTTTTGAAAACTGCAGGGTGGGTTTTGGCAAAATGTGACCCATCACCGCTCTCAGTAATTTACCTATTTTCGGTATAAAAAGTCGTAATTTCAAACGGCAATACTGCCAGAGAGCCAGAATTTGCCTCCAAATATGGCTCAGGCTTCGAATTTGGGATGTTTGGATATTTTAAAACAGCAGGGAGGGTTTGGGCAAAATGTGACCCATCGCCGCTTTCAGTAATTTTTATATTTTCTGTATAAAAAGCCTAATTTCAAACTGCGAATACGTGCAGAGAGCGAGATTTGGCTCCAAAATATTGCTCAAGCGTCGAATTTGGGATGTTTGTGATATTTTGGAATGCGGTGGGGGGGGCAAAATGTGACCCATCGCCGTTTTCGGTATTTGGCGTATTTTCGGTATAAGAATTCGTAATTTCAAACTGCGAATACTTGCAGAGAGCAAGAATTTGGCTCCTAAAAATGGCTCAAGGGTCTAATTTGGGATGTTTGGGACATTTTGAAAACTGCATGGGGTTTTGGGCAAAATGTGACCCATCGCCGCTCTCAGAAATTGGCATATTTTCGGTATAAAAATTCGTAATTTCAAACTGCGAATACGTACATAGAGCCAGAATTTGGCTCCAAAATATGGCTCAGGCGTCGAATTTGGGATGTTTGGGATATTTTCAAAACTACAGGGTGGTTTGGGCAAAATGTGACCCATCGCCGCTCTCAGTAATTGGCATATTTGGTATAAAATTCGTAATTTCAAACTGCGAATACGTACAGAGAGACAGAATTTGGCTCCAAATATGGCTCCAGCATCAAATTGGGATGTTAGGGATATTTTGAAAACTGCAGTGAGGGTTTGGGCAATATGTGATCCATCGCCGCTTTCAGTAACTGGCATATTTCTGTATGAAAAGTCGTAATTTTAAACTGCGAATACGTGCAGAGAGCCAGATTTTTCTCCAAATATGGCTCAAGTGTCGAATTTAGGATGCTTGTGATATCATCGAATTATGAAAAAACGCAATATTATGCGAAATTCTGTTGTACTCACCTAGTTGTACTCACTAGTTGTGCTTGCGGGGGTTGAGCTCTGGCTCTTTGGTCCCGCCTCTCAACCGTCAATCAACAGGTGTACAGTTTCCTGAGCCTAATGGGCTCTATCATATCTACACTTGAAACTGTGTATGGAGTTAGCCTCCACCACATCGCTTCCTAATGCATTCCATTTGTCAACCACTCTGACACTAAAAAAGTTCTTTCTAATATCTCTGTGGCTCATTTGGGCACTCAGTTTCCACCTGTGTCCCCTAGTGCGTGTGCCCCTTGTGTTAAACAGCCTGTCTTTATCAACCCTGTCGATTCCCCTGAGAATCTTGAATGTGGTGATCATGTCCCCCCTAACTCTTCTGTCTTCCAACGAAGTGAGGTTTAATTCCTGCAGTCGCTCCTCGTAGCTCGTACCTCTCAGCTCGGGTACTAGTCTGGTGGCAAACCTTTCAACCTTTTCCAGTTTAATCTTATGCTTGACTAGATAGGGACTCTAGTAGGATAGGGACGCGCAGAGAGACAGAATTTGCCTCTAAAATATGGCTCTAGCGTCGAATTTGGGATGTTTGGGATATTTTATAAACATCCCAAATTCGACGCTTGAGCCATATTTTGGAATCAAATTTTGGCTCTAAACACGTATTCGCTATTTGAAATTCCGACTTTTTATACAGAAAATATGCCAATTTCTGAAAGCGGCGATGGATCACATTTTGACCAAACCCTCCCTGCAGTTTATAAAATATCCCAAACATCCCAAATTCGACGCTAGAGCCATATTTTAGAGGCAAATTTTGTCTCTCTGCGCGTATTCGCAGTTTGAAATTACGACTTTTTATACCGAAAATATGCCTATTACTGAGAGCAGCGATGGGTCACATTTTGCCCAAACCCACCCTGCAGTTTTCAAAATATCCCAAACATCCGAAATTCGACTCTTGAGCCATATTTTGGAGCCAAATTCTGGCTCTCTGCACGTATTCGCAGGTTTGAAATTGCTACGTTTTATACCGAAAATATGCCAATTACTGAAAGCGGCGATGGATTACATTTTGCCCAAACCCTCCCAGCAGTTTTCAAAATATCCCAAACATCCCAAATTCGACGCTTCATCCATACTTTGGAGCCAAATTCTGGCTCTCTGCACGTATTCGCAGTTTGAAATTACGAATTATTAACGAAAATATGCCAATTACTGAGATCGTCGATGGGTCACATTTTGCCCAAACCCACCCTGCAGTTTTTGAAAATATCCCAAACATCTAAATACGACGCTTGAGCAATATTTTTGAGCAAAAATTCTTGCTCTCTGCACGTATTCGCAGTTTGAAATTACGACTTTTATACCGAATATATGCCAATTACTGGGAGCAGCGATGGGTCACACTTTGCCCAAACCCCCAACTGCAGTTTTCAAAGTATCACTATCATCCCAAAGTCGACGATTGAGCCATATTTTGGTGCCAAATTCTGGCTCGCTTCACGTATTCGCCGTTTGAAATTAAGACTTTTTATACCGAAAATATGCAAATTACTGGGAGCAGCAATTGGTCACATCCCCCCCCCCCTGCAGTTTTCAAAATATCACAAACATCTCAAATTCGACACTTGAACCATATGTAGGAGCCAAATTCTGGCTCTCTTCACGTATTCCCCGTTTGAAATTACGACTTTTTATACCTTCAAGGTCCAGATAGTGACTAACCCCTCACTCACTCACCAGGATGCAAGTAGCTTACTAACTCCTAGATACCTATTTACTGCTAGGGGAATAGAGGAATTAGGTGAAAGGACACGCTACCAATAATTACACCACTGCCCGACCGGGATTCGAACCCTTGAATCCCCGATTGTGAGTCGAGAAGGATCAAGTCATTCATGTTACAATCCATTTAAATTTATTAAAATTTAATACTCCATATAAATCTAGACTTAAATCCTAGATTTAACTAGGAGTTAACTTTAATTGATTTAATTTATTAATTAAATAATTTGATAATTGTAATTTAATTATACCCTCCCTCTCTCCCTCCCTCCCTTCCGTATTCACAGATACGTATTCACAGATCGTATTCACAGATACGAACGCAGATTCACAGATATCCATTGATACATGGATATCCATATACGGATATATACATGGATGTATATATCCATGTAGGTGTATCTTAAGGTTTTCTTAACCTTATTATGTTTAGTGTTATCCACGGGGAATCCATAGGGTTCTGGGTCCAGGAAGCCATTTGTGTCTCCTCAAATTGCCTCCCTTATCCTCACCCACCTAGGTTCGAATCCCGTATCACACGGATTTACGTATCACACGGAAATGTATCCGTGTGATCAATCCGTGTGACTATATGTTATTGTCTGTGATACACGGACATGTATCCAAGGATACACGGACACGTGTATCCATCGCAAATTCGACGCTTGAGCTATATTTTAGAGCCAAATTCTGGCTCTTTGTACGTACAAAACAAAATGCAAGAAAACTTGCTTAAAAATGCAATATTATGCGAAATTCTGAGATTTGAAGGCTAAACCACATATCGTGAGGAAACATGAAGTAGTATCGAAATATTGGTAAAAACGAATATATTTACGTAAAGTCACACTACATGAAAAACGTGAAAAAAATCGCAATATTACCAAATTTGATGATTTTAACTTCAAATCATAAAGCGAGGTTTCGGATTATTTTTTTCCTAGAAAAGATATATAAAAATGTTGTTTCCAATACAAATGATAAAAATCAATCTGTTTTTATTAGAATTAACTAAAATGTTCCTGATTTTCTGTTTATATTACCGATGGAAGATGTACACGTTAAACCGCTCTAATCCGGCTGAAATTTCGATATATGCAATTAAAACAGAACTTCTCCCCTTTTCAATATCTTACTCAGTATTTTAACGAGAAACAAATAGTTGATTGAAAATGAATTATTTAAGGTTAATTTCTAATCAATAGCTTTTTTTTTTTTTTGCAAAATTTTTATCGTATATATAATGAATTAATAACAATATACTGAAAATTCTCCAAAACGTGGAAAAACAGCAAAATATTGCCTAATTCGATGACATTTTGATTAAATCACATAAAGGAAAAGGGGATGATAAACGTCAAAATATTGCTATATTCGATGATTTTTAGTACAAAACAAAATGCAAGAAAACTTGCTTAAAAATGCAATATTATGCGAAATTGTGAAATTTGAAGGCCAAATCACATATCGTGAGAAAATATGAAGTAGTATCGAATTATCGGAAAAACGAATATATTTACGTAAAATCACACTAAATGAAAAACGTGAAAAGAATTCAATATTATACCAAATTTGAGGATTTTAACATCAAATCATAATGCGAGGTTTCGTATTATTTAGATCCAAGAAAAGACATATGACAATGTTGTTTCCAAAACAAATTATAAAAATCAATGTGTTTTCATTAGAATTAACTAAAATGTACCTAATTTTCCGTTTATATTACCGATGGAAGATGTATGTCCGTATAGAGAGCACGTATTCGCCGTTTGAAAATGCGATTTTTTTATCGAAAATACGCCAATTACTGAGAGCTGCGATGGGTCACATTTTACCCAAACCCCCCCCCTGCAGTTTTCAAAATATCTCAAACATCCCAAATTCGACGCTAGAGCCATATTTTGGACCCAAATTCTGGCTCTCAGCACGTATTCGCAGTTTGAAATTACGACTTTTTATTCCGAAAATAAGCCAATTACATTACTGAGAGCAGCGATGGGTCACATTTTGCCAAAATCCCCTCCCCCTGCAGTTTTCTAAATATCCCAAACATCCCAAATTCGACCCTTGAGCCATATTTTGGAGCCAAATTCTGGCTCTCTGCACGTATTGGCAGTTTGAAATTACGAATTTTTTACCGAAAATATGCCAATTACTGAGAGCGGCGATGGGTCACATTTGGCCCAAACCCTCTTGCAGTTTTTCTCTTCATGTATTCGCAGTTTGAAATTACGACTTTTTAAACCGAATATATGCCAATTACTTGGTGCAGCGATGGGTCACATTTATCCCAAACCCCCCCTGCAACTTTCAAAATATCCTAAACATCCCAAATTTGACCCTTGAGCCATATTTTGGAGTCAAATTTTGGCTCTAAACACGTATTCGCAGTTTGAAATTACGGCTTTTTTAAAAGAAAATATGCCAATTTCTGAAAGCGGCGATGGATCACATTTTGCCCAAACCTCCCTGCAGTTTTTAAAATATCCCAAACATCCCAAATTCGACGCTTTAGCTATATTTTAGAGGCAAATTCTGTCTCTCTGCACGTATTCGCAGTTTGAAATTACGAATTTTTATACCGAAAATATGCCAATACTGAGAGCAGCGATGGGTCACATTTTGCCCAAACCACCCTGCAGTTTTCAAAATATCCATAACATCCCAAATTCGACTCTTGATCCATATTTTGGAACCAAATTTGGCTCTCTGCACGTATTCGCAGTTTGGAAAATGCGACATTTTATACCGAAATATGCCAATTACTGAAATCACGGCGATGGATTACATTTTGCCCAAACCCTCCCAGCAGTTTTCAAAACATCCTAAACATCCCAAATTCGAC
>WNGS01096455.1:0-10940 GCA_020271785.1 Procambarus virginalis
AAGTTGACAAAGTCTTGTCCATTAAATGGCGGTCCATTGTCCGTCTTGACAACTTCAGGAATGCCAAAGTTTGAAAAGATCTTGTCGAGCTTCGGGATGACAGCCTTTGCAGATGTGGAAGTGATGATTTCTACTTCTGGATAACGTGAGTGATCATCAATGACTACCATCAAGTACTCTCCAGTTGGTAGCGGTCCACAGAAGTCCATCGATACTTCCATCCATGGTGCAGCAGGTAGTGGTGAAGGTTGTAGAGGTGTTGGTCTTGAAGTATCCACTGCAGCTTGGCAAGGGACACAGGCATCATGCATGTCCTTAGCTTGACGATCAATGCCAGGAAACCACACCTTTTCTCGTAGCAGCTGTTTGGTCCTTACAAGACCTTGGTGTCCTTGATGTGCAAGCTTCAGAGCACGTTGCTGGAGAACAGCTGGAATGACGATACGAGTACCTCGCAGCACGGTGTCGCGTTGTTGCGTAACACTTAATTCTGTCTGGATGCGTTCAAGTGCTTTGAATGCATCTTGGTCAACTCCTGAGGGTGGGATGCGTGGAAACTTTTTCTTAGTCAATGCATCCACTGTTGCTTGCAGAGTTGGGTCCTCTAGGGTTGCAGTACGGATTTCATCAAGAGTGAGAGCCTTAGGGACTGCATCACAGGTTACAGAGTGTACATATTCCTCGGCAACTTGCTGATGCTTGGTGATGGTGAAACTGTTGGCAGGATGTCGACTGATGTAATCAGCGGGATTGCCTGCACCTGGCTTGTATTTCACCGTAAAGTTGTATGGTTGCAGACGAAGAGCCCATCTCTCAATGCGAGCTGGTGGTTTGGACTTTGGATTATTGAAGATGGTCTCCAACGGTTTGTGGTCAGTGACTATCGTGGTAAAGGGTGCACCAAGCAGATACACATTGAAGTGTTCACAGCCCCATACAAGAGCAAGAGCTTCCTTCTCTGTCTGACTGTATCGTTGCTCAACATCTGTGAGAGAACGGCTGGCGTAGGCAATTACTACTCTTGAATCTGGTTGACCAGGTTTGTGTTGGGCTAACACAGCACCTAAACCAACAGGACTAGCATCCACCGTTAACTCAGTGTCCATTGATGGATCAAAGTATGCAGCAGTCGCATTTTCTACTAGTGCATCTTTCACAGCATCAAATGCATTTTGCTCGACATCGCTCCAGTACCATGATGCATTTTTCTTCAGGAGCTCACGTAGAGGCTTCGTAATGGTAGCAAAATCTGGAATGAAGCGAGAACAGTAGTTTGCCATTCCCAGAAAACTATGTACTTCAGTGGATGTTGAAGGAGGTGCAGCATTCTTGATATCTGCAACTTTCTTAGGATCTGGAGACAGACCTTTGTCACTAAGTACATGTCCAAAGAATTCAATTTTATGTTGATTGAACTCACACTTTGCTCGGCTTAGCGTCAAATTCTTTTCTCGTAAGCGTTGCAATGTTGCACGAAGAGCTTTGTCGTGTTCAGCTTGGGTACGGCCATAAACAATGATGTCATCAGACATGTTGTCAGCATTAGGTATATCTTGCAATACCTGGCTGATGATGTGCTGGAATACTTCAGCAGCACTGTTAATACCAAAACTCAGGCGCTTGTACCTATACAGACCTCGATGTGTCGTAAACGTTGTGATGAATCGACTCTCATCATCAAGTTCAAGCTGATGATAGCCCTTGTTTAAATCTAACTTGCTGAATACAGTTGCACCATTCAAGCGGTAATCATATCATCTACAGTGGGTGTAGGATGGCGTTCACGCATTATTGCCTTGTTGGGAACACGCATGTCTACACAAATGCGTATCTCATCTGGATTCTTCGGCTTTGGTGGAGTGACAATTGGGCTTACCCATGGTGTTGGGCCTGTTACCGGTTCAATGATATCTAGTTCTATCAGCCTATCCAGTTCCATCGACTTTCTTGCGAGTATGGAATGGTTGTCGGCGATGTGGTTGGGCAACTGGAATTACATCTGGGTTGATATGCAGATGTACCTTGCTATCAGTATAACAACCTATGGATTTAAACCGATCAGAAAATTCAGCAACAATAGCATCAACATTGTTTGCAGATTCCACTGCTACAGCATTAGAAAGCTGAAGTAGCCCCAATTTGGTTGAAGTCTTGTAACTGAGTAAAGACTCCTTTGCATTCCTAACAACATGGAATGTAGTAATGAGCATTGCATTCTTTGACTTAATCTCTGCAGTGAAAGTTCCAATCACTGGTAAGGCTACCTTTGAAGCATAGGCAGTGGCTTTGCCATTATAGTTTTCAAGCTTTGGGAACTGTTTTTTAAATTTTTCATAGTGGCACTCAGCAATGGTGTCAATGTTTGATCCAGTGTCAATGAGAATTTTGAGACAAATGCCAGCAATGTATACTATAGTCTCTGGGTTGTTTGGAAGATCATTCCATTTGTGATTGATTGTACTCCATAAATATAATCACATTCACTGTCATCTGAGACTGGTTGTAATGAAATGTTGTCTTGTATATTATTAACATTCTTGATTTGAGGTGCAATATTGTGTTTGCCACCTCGACTCCTATGACTTGATCCTCGTACATTGCTTTTATTTATTGATTGTGGTTTCTTTAGTGCGGAACGACACATAGCACCAAAATGACCTAGTTTTCTACACTCATAGCACTTCTTACCTTGTGCAGGACAAACATTATCTTGGTGTGGGTAGTCTCCTCCACAATTGTAACATTTATTATTGACAACCTCTGATGTGAGTCGTTGTGACTGCTTGAGTCTTGTTCCATGACTCCAGTTGTGATGTGGTTCTCGGCTCAATTTAATGTTAGGTTTGGCATGATATCTTCTATGATCATGGTGTACTCCCTGAACCTTACATACTTCATGACTGTTAGTAACAGTGGCAGAACCGTTGTTGGCACTGCACTCCATGGCACGAGCATCACGTGCAGCATCTTCCATTCGACGAGCCATATCCAGTATCTTGTTAAGAGAACTTTCATCATCAACAAGTTCTAGAGCTCTTCGACGAAGACGTGTAGATGTGCATGTTTCAATTATTTGCTGTTTGATTTCTTTGTCAACATCAGCAAACTCACAATGGGTTGCTAAACCCTGCAGACGTGTATGGTATTGATCAACAGTTTCATTAGAGAGTTGTTTTGCTCTCCTGAAATGCATAATTTCCATAGCAGTATTTTGCCTTGGTTTGAAATGCTCAGTTAATTTGGCCTTGGCAGTGTCATAATCTTTGGCACCACCAGTATCTTTCAGTGTATCAAAGATATCACAAACTCTATCACCTGCATAGTGAAGCAGAAAGGCACGCTTTCTTTCAGCACTTTTGATGTCAGAAACTATCAACAAATTTTCAAACCTTTTAAGCCATTTGACCCACCTCTGTGACAGGTTTGTCTGGTCACAGTCAGGATCAAATGCAGGAAACTGAGGTATATTTGCCATTTTTACTGAATAAATTAAACTTATCACTTAAAATGTTCCTCAGAATATATAACACTTACTGCACTGTATATGTTATTTAAGAATTCACTGTAATTACTTTAATTTTGCAAAGCACACAAGCATTTTAATGCAAAAGTTCACAACAGTGCACAACACAGCAGCAACTGACTTCTTACCTAGCCCTTGTGTACATGTGTTGTTCCTACTCACAGCAACACAGCAGTTGTTAGCAGTTGGTACAGCAATTGGCAGCAGTTGGTACAGCAGTTGGCAGCAGTTGGCAGCAGTAGGCAGCAGTTGGCAGCAGTAGGCAGCAGTTGGTTCACAGCGTGAAGAATTTTGTAGCACGGAGCGTCGTTTCGTAACCAAAACATCGGGTTTTGTACACTGCATCAAAGCGTCGTTTCGTACACAGCGTCGGCAGATTCCTCTCACAGCAACACTCAGCACAGCTTGGGTAGCACACAGCATTGGCCAGCACACAGCAACGGCCAGCACACAGCAACGATCAGCACACAGCAACAGTCAGCACACAGCATGGGGTTGCATACAGCATCGGGTATGGTGCTCACAGACAGCTTCTCCTTCCTCCTCTGGGCGAGACAGCATGCTCCTTCCTTGTGTTTTGTTGAACAAAATACCTGCGTTCCCAGTTCATCCTCGTCGCCAGTGTGGTGTCTGTGTATAGCTGAGATAGTCTTGGTAGTAAGGTTGATGTAAAGTCATTCCTGGTTACTGACTTTAATACTTAAATAACTACATGATAGAGTAGCTCCCAAGCTGGTAGCGTCCTGTATGCTGTTGTTTACCTTCTCTAGTGGCGTCCAGCCGCCGCACATAGAAAACGGATGGTACCATTTTCTGTGAACATGACAGAAGGGAGAGAAGGGAGAAGAAAGGGAGAAAGGGAAGAGAGGGAGATGAGAAAGGGGAACCAATGATCTAAGCGCCAGATCATTCCAACCCCCTCCTCGGGAAATTAAGACATTTTGTGTGTAAAGAAATTTACAAACACTTTTCTTATCCAAAACCCGACCTATCATGAACATAGTCCAAACCAACATTTAACTCAACAATAATTGACCCATTGCCTCAACAAAAAAGAAATAATTATCTAATCCTAACTAATAATGGAAAACACATAAAACAGAATAATGGTTTCCTCCAAACAACAATAATGCACCCCCAAAGGTGTGCCCAGCACGTATACATAAGACAAACACAGAAATAATACATAAAACATAAGGACAGAGACCGTCCCTATAATCCTGGCTGTCCACTTGGATACAGCCCTGTACCCTTCCAACTACCTGGAAGACCAAGCATCCTATACTGTCTTGATAACTGTCTTGATAACCAACAACTGGGAAAATCCAAACCTAACAACTAGCTAAAGTCAGCCGATAGCCTTCCGCTATCCCATTATTCCACCTGGAATAAAGATCAAACACATCACATAGAAACATTAAAAAAATCAATGTCATCAAAAATAAAACAAATTATAAAATTCCATCAAAAATATATAGAGAAATATTCCCTCTCAGGGACCCCGTGTCCCACACCTGTGGCAACTGCCTACCACAGCGTGTCCATATCCTTAACCTAAAGAAAATACACAAAATATTTTTTATTAAAAAAAATTCAATGTCCACAGACAGTCACTTAACCAACAACAACAGCGGGTGAACACATTTTTCAGACTGTGTACCACACCTTATTGTTCAGTAATCCAAAAAAAAAAATTAAAAAATATATATATTATCTCAGTATCTAGGATCTAGAAAAATCTAGATAAAGTTCCCCACTGATAAACGTTTCTAGAGATCCTACTAGATGGTTCTCAAAACAGTTCACTCAAACAACTTTTCTAGAGACAAGGAAATTTTCTAGTAACAATTTCTAGATGTTCACTTTCTAGATTTTTTTTTCTATTTCACTAGTTCTAGTTTTCAACATTTAATACTGTTGCAGCGAGCGTTCCGAGATGTACAGAGGTGTTACTATCAGATGGAAGATTAGAAAGCTGAACTAACTGTTTCGAGTTAACACAGTTTACTATATTACTTAAATTCATTTCATATAAACTTTTCTATACAAAGTTCTATCGTTCGGTCCTGGTGACATCTCGCTGTTGTAGATTCCGGCGACTAACTCAAGTTGCTTGAAGATTCTGGTCATCTGGACGTAACATTTCCGGCCTCGGCCAACTACGGACAGTACAGGGGGTCTCGTACTGCCCGTCCTGGCTTGCGTGACAGCTGACAGCTGGCGGCTGTCAGCTCAGGTGGACCCCGCTAACAGAAACCGGGTTCACCTCTTCTTATCGCTTCCAACAGTCATGATGGATTGTTGTTAACCATGGCTGCCACCGTAGAGCACAGCTTCGACGTGTCATGATGTCTCGCGTTGGTAGTGAGGTTCGAGTGGCATTGAAGAGGATGGCATGGTGACAGGACAGGTGGGCCCTGCCTCAGCTCCTGGGCGACGTCATCTACCGACGTTTACTTGTTATCCCGGTACTACTGGGCCGGTACACCTTTCCGTGCAACCCCTCGTGCAGCTGAGCTTAGGCCGAGATACAGGGTTGTACCTCCTCTGGCGAAACAGCAGCACTCTGTAGGGGTAGTGCTGTTCGTACCCGGGACCGCCGTGTTGTCTCTTCGTTTCCACAGACGACGCAACCGCAGGTTTTGAGAGAGCTGACAAGTCGTTGCAATTAGCGTTCTCCTCGTAGACCACTCGTCTTCCACTTCCGGTTTTCAGCAGTGTGACTTGCGGCTGGTGGACTTGGTTGGTGACCTTGAGACAGCTAGCCCACGGTTGTGATGGATGACTACTGACTCTGCTCCCGAAGACAGCATGGCTGGACTGGGACAACCTCGTTAGTGACGTCAGGTGTCGGCTGGGTGACTGTACGTCAGTCACCCCTTCCGGATAACCAATTGACGAGTTACCGGGTACAAGGGGGAGGACTTTATGTAACGTGCCTCAGACCCCGATCTATCAGCCAGGTGGGTCATCCCCAGACCTGCTGATCTCGATCCATGGTTCACGTGTGACTGGGAGGCTGGAACTGGTGTACCGTCAGACCTGAGAAAGACAGTCAACAACAAATGGCGGAAGCATGGATATTACTCTGAGGTATAGGAAGTTGCAACCCCAGAGCAAGGCAAGTATGCTACCTGAGTCATGCACATCAGTAACTACACACCATTGCCTCTACAGGATTATATGAACTTTTACTAAACCTGACTAGGGAAGATCATTACACTTACTGTACAGCTCGCGACCTTGTTACCATAGGGTGACAAGATTGAACTTGACTACTGATGAGTTTGACAGGAGGTCATCCTCATCATCTGACTCATCACTTGGATCATTAGACAGGTCAGGAATTAGACTTGCTGAAGGCAGCTCTAGTTCCTCCCTCGCGTGATAAGGTTTTATTTATTAATATGAATTGTTCTCTCAACTTGGTCTTCAAAAATACCTTTAATAACAAAATTAACCGGACCTTTTCTTTCAATTACTCGGTAAGGGCCCCGCCATCTAGGTGCAAGTTTCCTACTCTGATTGGCGGGAGCCTCTTCATTAACTCTCAACACAAGACTCCCGACTTTCAATTCAAGGGGTCGTACCTTTTTGTCATAATGTTGAGCATAGCGATCTCGTGCTGTCTTGGAAGCCCTACCTGCAATTCTCCATGCATTTTTCATCTTATTTAAAACTTCTGATGGGTAGTGTCGGGGTTTCACGGTGTTCTCGTAATAGAAGGGTTAAAGCAACAGTAGACTGGATCTCCTTTCCAGGTGGTTGCTCCAACAATAACCCTTACTCACCGTCGTTCGGCGGGTTCTTCCCTCAATCCTCTAGGCTCCACTGCTGGCCTCGGAGTCTGTTCGTCGATCTCACAACCGGCCTTTAGATTATAAGATGAGTGAGGGCACAGATCGTTCCCTCAATCTGTGGCCCGCCCCGACACCGAATTCTTACACAGCCTTCAAGGTCGCCAACTGGTTTTTTTTAGGTGGCCAGTAACACTGCAGTGGTCAGGTGTAATTGTGGCAAGAGCAAATTCCAATAATATGGTATCAGGCAGGTCACCCAGCTTTACTTCGTTGCACGGTCACAAGATAAATGGAGGGGATGATATCAAACACCAAAGAGTTTTGGTATTTTACTTAAAAGACAACGAGAAATATATATGCATCAGGAATAATATATGACAATTGCTCCATTCATAGCATAATATTCTAGAGCGCACCGATATGGTAACATCGGCACGTGTCACCTGTCAGAATGTCAGCTGACCGGCCCCTCGCGATCGTGGGAACAGACTAGTACTTGTTTCTAATTCTGTCACGATCCCCGTTTATTTAACTTTTTCCAAAACACTATTCAACGTTCACATGGTTTACTTATGATTTCACTGGCCTCACGATCAACATCTTATTCACAATACTCTCACAGTGACTTTTCACCGTACCAAAAGATTACTCTATTCTTAATAATATTTACTGTGAATGCACTCACTTGATCACTGAACTTTTCTTTATATCTATACTTTCTCTTAAAGAGATATCACTGACGATCACTCCACGTATATGATATTATTCAGTACACAGGCATGTCTTATATAAATCAGTAATAAAATGTCAGGCATATATATATATACATCATGAAGATCAATACACAGGCATTTATATTAATAGATCATAGAGATCAACACACGGGCATTTATATCGATAGAATATAGTGATCAACACACGGGCACTTATATCAATAGATTATAGAGATCAATCCACAGGCATTTATATCAATAGATTATAGAGATCAATACACCAATATCTGGTTTACTACCATATATATATATAATAATAATACTCACTGTAGATTAATAATAGTCACAGTAAATTCTCTGATGAATCTTGGTGCTTGCACACACCCACACATAGATATATATGTAAACTGATACTGTGAGCGCTCTGGGTAGCCTCACCACATACTGTGCTCTCTGTGACTTAAACTCAAGTGAGACTTGCTCACGACATATAAAATATTCTGACAAGAATATATATATAGCTAACTAAAGGGGAAATGGGAGGGTAACTGTAAACACCTACTTCACCTATCCTAGGATGACAGTTGGGTTGTAGCTCCTGGTCCAGGCTCTCGCCTCGTTCATCATCCAGAAACACAAGCCCACGCCTTAGGATGTCGCGTCTCGCCGCTTCTGTACACAGCAGGTCCGTGCTCCTTCCTCTACAGTACGTCGCAGGGTTGAAGTCGGTCTCCTGGCCGTCAACTTTCCTCCCAACTACGGCAGCCAGCCTACGTCTCGGCGGTCGTCGCACGTTTCCCAATTAGTCCTTGTCACTGTACTCCCAGAGGAACTGCCTCTCACCACTACGAAGTCACGGTGAAGTTACCAGCCGTACCAGACGATGCTGCTTAAGCTTCACACGCACAGCACCCGACTTCAGAGCACTTGAAGCTCACAACACTGTCAATTCCCTCGTCGTCTAGATATATCGCTAGGTATTTGGGAAGACTTCTCGACGTGCTTGCATCCAACTGTTGACTCGTAGGGTTCCACGAAGGTGGGGTTACTGTCAAACTTGACAGGATCGTCGATCACACGTTCAACCTGGTTGACAAGGCTGTCAACCCGGTTCACTCACGGTGGGTGGCCCGGCCACTAAGCTGTCTCTTATACTGGTGAACTGCCAACGACGACACACGTCGATGCCCGGCCCACTTCTTGCAAACACCTGTCCCCTGAGCACTTGTTGCTCAATATTCTGTCAATTCCTTATCTGAGCCACTTCTGGGTTGCAGGAAGACCTCACAGAGTGCGTGCCAACAACTGGAGACGCTTAAATCCACCGGAGTTCGGTAAATCCGTCACTCTGACAGGATGACCGATCGCGCGTCCTACCTCTCGGACGTGTCGTGAAAGACTGATATCGTCTGGCGCCAACACGGCTGGACCCCCCATGCCTATGTGACGTCACTTTTCCCAAAGTTGGTTTTCATTGGCTCCCAGTGCCATGTCGCTGACGGTGACCAATCTGGCGCCACTGACGTCACACAGTTTTGGCGGGAGAACAGACTTGCCAGCGCCATATTGGCTCCCTAAAGGGCCTATCCCACAGGCCAAAATGTTCTATTTTTGCAAATTTCTCGGCTCTTCGAGAATACTGTTCTCTCCCACACATGTTCAATTGTTGCCTGCAATGTAGAGAACACTCGGGAATAGTGGACATGACTCTTACAGCAGGCGTGGGAGAATTAGAAGGGGGGGAACACCGTCACAAAGGTCAGGCTAGTTTTTTGTGACGATTAGTATTGACATCTTATTGTGGAGATTTTTTTTAGTGACAAGTTGAAAGTGGTTACGACCTTATTCGCTCATCCCAACTTTACTCTGGTACTGTTTTATGTTCCACCAAGTCAGTATCATTAATGGTTAATTCTATTACTAAGATTTAAGTAGAGTCGTTGCCAGGAGGAGAGCATTATGACTGATCTGTGTGAACCCTATCACATTTTTAGGGTCACACAGCAGGTTTGGAAACAGATCTTGTCGCCTTTATGTTCATTCCCCAGGTTGGAGCAAGAGGAAAGGCGCACATATACAGAGGAGGGAGACGGCTGCCTTGTATCACACTAACGGGAGCTCCTCACCACCACCACGGCCAGCCCTCCACCGGGCGACATCATGAGTTCACCACCACGCTGTGGGACCCCAGGATGCAGCCCTCTCGATTGGTCAACATTGGACCCCAGGTTGTCTGTCGCTTTTCTCCAGTTCAACCATACTGGACCCCAGAGGATGATGTCCTACTGCCATTGGGACCCCAGTGGACCCCAGGATGGACGGACCTCAGTGGACCCAGGTTGTCCTGCAGACGACCCCCAGACGACCACAGTAAAGATGGAAGAGGAATAACGACGACTCCAGTCTGTCCCACCAACATTGGTCTGCCCAGGATGGACCCCCAGGACGGACGGACTCCAGTGGACCCCAAGTTGCTACTCAAAGACCGAGGGTCTTTGTCGAGTACGTACTGAACTAGAATGGATGGTGGCAGTCCTCTCTACATCTACTTCTACCTATCTACCTTTCTACCATCTACTACTTCCAACCCTCTCTCCTTTCCCTCAGTTCAAGCTTTCCTATTCAACTGATCACACTCCTCGCTACTCCCAAAACTTCTTACTCCTCCCACCTCCCTTTTACCTCTCGACCTCCCTCACCCCAAACCCTCACTCGTTACTTAATTTTTTCATTATTCATTTCCTTCTTTCCTACAATCCCTCCATCCCCTGTTACAATGGTGGCAGCGGTGAGATCCGGAATGACAAACGTGATGTAATTCCATAGACAACAGTGTGGTGAATATGTTATCTAATCCGGAACGACAAACGTGATATATTTGTTCTGCGAGTTCTGGCAACGTTT
>WNGS01096467.1:0-12680 GCA_020271785.1 Procambarus virginalis
AGAGAGAGATCATTAGCATGAACACCAACTTTCATTACAGGCTTACAAGACTTAGGGTGAGTAGGTTTGGGCTTAGGCGGTTCGGTGTTACCTTTAGATTGGAACTTACCACATTTTTCTATGGTATGTCCATAGAGTCGACAATACCTGCAGTTAACAGTTGAGAGGTACTTGATCTGGGCTCGCTTTCTCGTAACTGTACCAAGAATTCTTACTGGAAGGTGGGTCTGGTGTCAGCCGGTGGATGAGGCTGTAAGTGTCAGCTGACATTCGCGCCCTTCACCAAATCGGTCTCTTCTTTGTCTGCTAAGTATAGGCGGACAGGAGGTGGTACACGTCTCTAAAATTCTTCCACCAGTATGAGGTTGACAAGCTCTGGAAAAGTAGGACATGTGCTGCCTCCAGCCATTTCATGAAATATCTTCCTTTGGTGTTAGCAAATTCTAGAAGGTGGTGGTACTTGCCTTGACGTAGTCACGGAACATTCGTCGATAGCTTTCGGTGGAGAGAAGGTAGGCGTCCAACACGCTTGCTTCAAGGTGGTGTAGTCGTTTTCCGATGCCAAGGTGCTGAGTGTGACGGCTGCTTTACCTGTTAAATGTACTCGGAGAAGGGTAGCCCATTGGTCGTCAGGCCAACGAAGTTGATTAGAAAGGGTCTCAAAAGTTGTGAAGAACACATCAACCTCAGTTTCTATGAACGGGGGCATTAACTTACTTGCATGGGGAGACATTGAAACTTGGAGGAAGACTAGCTGCAGCTTGTGGAGTTGAGCTTAATGTGTAGCGTCCATCGCGAGTTCTGGTACGACAGTTTAGAGCTGTTTCTGCCTGTCGCTTGTCGTGTTCACGTTGTAGCTCGAGTCGCTCTTTGTATACGGCCAACTCACGTTCACTTTCTTCTTCTTAAGTGCGGCCTCTCTTTCACTTTCTTCTTTCTTCAGTGCGGCCTCTCGCTCTTTGAGGTGGATTTCTTCTTTCTTGAACTGGAGCTCGCATTCTTGCTCTTCCTTTTCTGAAGGCAGCTGCTTCCTGTTGTTGCTCCCCTCGATCTTAGCAAGTTCTACCTTGAGCTTTATTGCTGTCAAATCAAGCTTATCTGAAATGGTATATTGTTCGTGAGTATCAGAATCTCTCTTCCCGTCATCCAAAAGATAATCTAAAATTATATTATGTATGGCATACTTGTTGGGGTCAGTGGGAACTTCTAATTGATACTCATGTGCAAGAGTTCTCAATTCGACCATCTTAGCATGACGCAATTTCTCTATTCACCTTCTGGATCTGCCTTGAAAGTTTGGATACGAAACATAGTGAAAAATGGCAAATAAATGAGACACGAATATACTTGGGAGAATATGGTGAATGTCAGAAACAGGAAACGTGGACACTGATACCTATCCTGTGGAATTATTAATAATGAAGTTAATTCAAGAAGGTAAATGAATAAGGTCGTAAGAATCTTGTACTGGTACTCACTGTGGGAGGATAAAGGCAAGAAAATCCTACTAATTAGTTGAAACTGAGTTCAAAAGAAAGTGAAACACTAAATGGTTCCTAAGGAAATGAAATAGTCCAAAATGTAGTCATACCTTGCCGAGTCACTATAGAACATAAGCAAGGTACCCACTGAAATTGAATATGGTATTTACAGAATAGCGAATCTTCGTGCTCAAAAGAAAGAAGGCTAATTCCCTACCTTGAGTAAATACCATTAATTCTGACCAACGAGTAGGGGTACGAGTGTCAACTGGTGACGAGAAATATCGGCGAGGTCCCAGTTCGCCAATTATAGTCCGTGCTAGAGGATCTTTGGCTCTCTTTTTCCTCCTAGAGTCGGATTGCAAAAATTAGGTGCTACTGACCCCGAGACAGACCACAGTACCACAGTACCAGGGTACCTATGTGATAATCTGTCAAAAATGTAAGAAATATCTGAGGGACAAAAGATGTTAAACACGGGAATAACACGGAAGGGGGAGACGACCAATTAAGAGTATGACTGCGGCTACAGTCACCACGTAAGCCAAAGTTGTCTCACACTCACCATATGCTACTCGCATAATGCACAATATACACAGCCACCATATAATAAAATGATTATTGTAAATATTGAAAGCAAGGGAAATGAAAGCCAAGTACGCTTACAGCAATTACCCATACCTGAGTGAAGCTCCTAGGACAGGCCCCCAATTATATTGGACGGTAACGTGTGGAAATGGTGGTCGGCAGTCTTCCAAATAGCAGTGTCATGCTGGGCCACATATACTAAATTAATAAAAAAAAGAAAAACAAAAGAGTGACTGCTTTCTGAGAATCTGTGGTAAGGAAGGAAACACGAAAACACAAATATAAAAAAATACTTTACTTTAATTAGAAATCACAAAATAAAATAAAGACGAATCCTTGGCATTATAAAATAATGTAAAGAAAAAATAAAATATATAACAAATGAAAAGGGGGAACTGGTTACGTAACAAAACAAAATAAGTGGTGCTGGGAATATATGCGCAACTAAACCTCTATGTTTGATCACAGAGGTGGGTCAATCAGGTGTTCATAGCAAGAGCACAGATATATTCTGCTGGGAATGCGGCGGTCCTACTGCTGCGATGATTGTGATTGGCGGGAGCTGGAGTGGTGTGTTGTTGCGGCCAATGAGAAGCGGACGGCGCAAGTCGGTACTTAGGCTGAGGAGTGAGTTCGGCGGGTCGCCAGGTGTGCAGCAGGTGCTGGAGTGGGGGGAAGGAGGGAGTTGAGGTGCGTGCTGGTCTTGATATACGTAAGCCACTAAACGTATCTTGATATTGGTTGAGCGTGATGCTAGAGAAAGAGCAGGCTAATCTCTGGGAAGAGATTATCTCACAATATATGTAATATATTAATATAATATATATATATATTATATATATATATATATATATATAATATATATATATATATATAGTATATATATATATATTTCTATATAAATATATATACATATTATATATAAATATATATATATATATATATAATAATATATATTATATATATATATATATATATATTTATATATATATATATATATATATATATATATTTATATATATATATCTATATATATATATATATAATATATATATATCTATATATATATATATATATATATATATATTAATATATATATATTATATATTGGTAGCAGTCGTTCCTGTAGACATATGTTATTAAATATGAACCAAAAAGTAAGATTAATAATTCTAACACGAATTTTCTTGATTTTCCTTATGTGTCTTTTTACTGGTGGCCGGTAAATGAAAATCAATTTTCCAAATTCATTTTTTATTTCTAGTCTGACGCGACACTTGAGCGAGTTTCGTAAAACTTATTACATTTGCAAAGAGTTTAGTTTATCCACCCACAACTTTATGACTGAAACAGCATTTTGGCTCTTATACTGCATTTGGGTGAGGTGATGCAATACAATCGTGGGGTGAAAAAAACAAACTTTCAACAAAACACAGAACACGGAACAATGGATATAGATAGGTAGAAGTTGGGTAACAGAACTGCAGAAGGCCTATTATCCCATATTTCCTGATGTTCCTATATTGGTGTGAGTCTTGAAGTGGGTAGAATATAGTTGTGCGTAATTGGCTTTGATTGCTGGTGTTGACTTCTTGATGTGTCGTGCCTCGCAGAAGTCAAGCCGCCTGCTGACGCTGTATCTATCAATGATTCTGTGTTTGCTAAGATTTCTCTGGTGATGGTTTGTTGTTGGAAGAGAGTATATGTTCCTTAATGGAGCACCTGTTGCTTATGCATCGTTAAACGCCTGAAAGAGATGTTGTTGTCTTGCCTATACTGAGTTTTTTGGGGCTTACAGTCCCCAAGAGGGCATTGAAGGCATAGACGACGTTTGTCTTTTTTTAAGAGCGTTCTGCTCCGTGTCTGGAGAGTTTCTCATTAGTAGCTGGCTTGTTTTTTTGGTTTTATAGTAAATCGTTAGTTGTATCTTCGATTTTTGTCTGTAGGGATAACTTTTCTATTAACACTATCTTTCAGGACCCTTTCCTCCGTTTATGAGCTGTGGAGAAGAAGTTCCTGTAAAATAGTCTAATAGGGGGTATAGATGTTGTATTAGTTCTGTCTTCAGAGGTAGGTGTCAAAGTGTCTCTTCATATATATATATATATATATATTAATATATATCTATATATATATATATATATATTAATATATATAATATATTAATATATATATATGTCGTACCTAGTAGCCAGAACGCACTTCTCAGCCTACTATGCAGGCCCGATTGCCTAATAGGCCAAGTTTTCATGAATTAATTGTTTTTCGATACCTAACCTACCTAACCTAACCTAACCTAACGTTTTCGGCTATCTAACCTACCTAACCTATAGAGATAGGTTAGGTTAGGTTAGGTAGGGTTGGTTAGGTTCGGTCATAATCTTACGTTAATTTTAACTCCAATAAAAAAAAGTTGACCTCATACATAATGAAATGGGTAGGTTTATTCATTCATAAGAAAAAAACTAGAAAATATATTAAATCAGGAAACTTGGCTTATTAGGCAAATCGGGCCTGCTAGTAAGCCAAAAATTGAGTTCTGGCTACTAGGTACGACATATATATATATATATAGATATATAATATATATATATATATATATATATATATATATATATATATATATATGTCGTACCTAGTAGACAGAACGCAGTTCTCAGCCTACTATGCAAGGCCGATTGGCTTAATAGGCCAAGTTTTCATGAATTAATTGTTTTTCGACAACCTAACCTACCTAACCTAACTTTTTCGGCTACCTAATTAAACCTAACCTAACCTATAAAGATAGGTAGGTTAGGTTAGGTTAGGTTGGTTAGGTTCCGTCATATATCTACGTAATTTTAACTCCAATAAAAAAAAAATGTTACCTCGTACATAATGAAATGGGTTGCTTTATCATTTCATAAGAAAAAAATTAGAGAAAATATATTAATTCAGGAAACTTGGCTTATTAAGCAAATCTGGCCATGCATAGTAGGCCAAAAGTGAGTTCTGGATACTAGGTACGACATATATATATATCTATATATATAATATATATATAATATATATATATATAACTGAAACCACACCCCAGAAGTGACTCGAACCCATACTCCCAGGAGCAACGCAAACTGGTATGTACAGGGATGCCTTAAACCACTTGACCATCACGACCGGACATAAGGAAGTGATAGCCTGAGCTATATGAACCACTTCCCAGCCGGCACCTGGATGGTTATCTTGGGGCATAGCATTTTATCAAATCACCTCATTTTTGGGGCAACACGTGAGGAACACAAATGCAAACAAGCCTGAATGGTCCCCAGGACTAGATACAACTGAAAACTCACACCCCAGAAGTGACTCGAACCCATACTCCAGGAGCAACGCAACTGGTATGTACAGGGATGCCTTAAACCACTTGACCATCACGACCGGACATAAGGAAGTGATAGCCTGAGCTATATGAACCACTTTCCCCGCCGGGCACCTGGATGTGTTATCTTGGGCATAGCATTTTATCAAATCACCTCATTTTTTGGGGCAACACGTGAGGAACACAAATGCAAACAAGCCTGAATGGTCCCCAGGACTAGATACAACTGAAAACTCACACCCCAGAAGTGACTCGAACCCATACTCCCAGGAGCAACGCAATGGTATGTACAGGGATGCCTTAAACCACTTGACCATCACGACCGGACATAAGAAGTGATAGCCTGAGCTATATGAACCACTTCCCCGCCGGCACCTGGATGGTTATCTTGGGCATAGCATTTTATCAAATCACCTCATTTTTGGGGCAACACGTGAGGAACACAAATGCAAACAGCCTGAATGGTCCCCAGGACTAGATACAACTGAAAACTCACACCCCAGAAGTGACTCGAACCCATACTCCCAGGAGCAACGCAACTGGTATGTACAGGATGCCTTAAACCACTTGACCATCACGTACCGGACATAAGGAAGTGATAGCCTGAGCTATATGAGCCACTTCCCCGCCGGCACCTGGATGGTTATCTTGGGCATAGCAGTTATCAAATCACCTCATTTTTTGGGGCAACACGTGAGGAACACAAATGCAAACAAGCCTGAATGGTCCCCAGGACTAGATACAACTGAAAACTCACACCCCAGAAGTGACTCGAACCCATACTCCCAGGAGTAACGCAACTGGTATGTACAGGGATGCCTTAAACCACTTGACCATCACGACCGGACATAAGGAAGTGATAGCCTGAGCTATATGAACCACTTCCCCGCCGGCACCTGGAGGTTATCTTGGGCATAGCATTTTATCAAATCACCGTCATTTTTTGGGGCAAGCACGTGAGGAACACAAATGCAAACAAGCCTGAATGGTCCCCAGGACTAGATACAACTGAAAACTCACACCCCAGAAGTGACTCGAACCATACTCCCAGGAGCAACGCAACTGGTATGTACAGGGATGCCTTAAACCACTTGACCATCACGACCGGACATAAGGAAGTGATAGCCTGAGCTATATGAACCACTTCCCCGCCGGCACCTGGATGGTTATCTTGGGCATAGCATTTTATCAAATCACCTCATTTTTTGGGGCAACACGTGAGGAACACAAATGCAAACAAGCCTGAATGGTCCAGTGGTTTAAGGCATCCCTGTACATACCAGTTGCGTTGCTCCTGGAGTATGGGTTCGAGTCACTTCTGGGGTGTGAGTTTTCAGTTGTATCTAGTCCTGGGGACCATTCAGGCTTGTTTGCATTTGTGTTTCCTCACGTGTTGCCCCAAAAAATGAGGTGATTTGATAAAATGCTATGCCCAAGATAACAATCCAGGTGCCGGCGGGGAAGTGGTTCATATAGCTCAGGCTATCACTTCCTTATGTCCGGTCGTGATGGTCAAGTGGTTTAAGGCATCCCTGTACATACCAGTGCGTTGCTCCTGGGAGTATGGGTTCGAGTCACTTCTGGGGTGTGAGTTTTCAGTTGTATCTAGTCCTGGGGACCATTCAGGCTTGTTTGCATTTGTGTTCCTCACGTGTTGCCCCAAAAAATGAGGTGATTTGATAAACATGCTATGCCCAAGATAACCTCCAGGTGCCGGCGGGGAAGTGGTTCATATAGCTCAGGCTATCACTTCCTTATGTCCGGTCGTGATGGTCAAGTGGTTTAAGGCATCCCTGTACATACCAGTTTGCGTTGCTCCTGGAGTATGGTTCGAGTCACTTCTGGGGTGTGAGTTTTCAGTTGTATCTAGTCCTGGGGACCATTCAGGCTTGTTTGCATTTGTGTTCCTCACGTGTTGCCCCAAAAATGAGGTGATTTGATAAAATGCTATGCCCAAGATAACCATCCAGGTGCCGGCGGGGAATTAGTTCATATAGCTCAGGCTATCACTTCCTTATGTCCGGTCGTGATGGTCAAGTGGTTTAAGGCATCCCTGTACATACCAGTTGCGTTGCTCCTGGGAGTATGGGTTCGAGTCACTTCTGGGGTGTGAGTTTTCAGTTGTATCTAGTCCTGGGGACCATTCAGGCTTGTTTGCATTTGTGTTCCTCACGTTGTTGCCCCAAAAAAATGAGGTGATTTGATGAAAATGCTATGGCCAAGATAACCACCCAGGTGCCGGCGGGGGAAGTTGGTTCATATAGCTCAGGCTATCACTTCCTTATGTCCGGTCCGTGATGGTCAAGTGGTTTAAGGCATCCCTGTACATACCAGTTGCGTTGCTCCTGGGAGTATGGGTCGAGTCACTTCTGGGGTGTGAGTTTTCAGTTGTATCTAGTCCTGGGGACCATTCAGGCTTGTTTGCATTTGTGTTCCTCACATGTTACCCCAAAAAATGAGGTGATTTGATAAAATGCTATGGCCAAGATAACCACCCAGGTGCCGGCGGGGAAGTGGTTCATATAGCTCAGGCTATCACTTCCTTATGTCCGGTCGTGATGGTCAAGTGGTTTAAATCATCCCTGTACATACCAGTTGCGTTGCTCCTGGGAGTATGGGTTCGAGTCACTTCTGGGGTGTGAGTTTTCAGTTGTATCTAGTCCTGGGGACATTCAGGCTTGTTTGCATATATATATATATATATATATATATATATATATATATATATATATATATATCTATATATATTCTCATTAATTTAACTTATATTTTGCGTAGACTGTAAATGTTTAATATATAATTTTGTCATCTTCTCATTGGCTTTTTGTTGTGGTAAAATTAGTATTAACCTAACTTACAGATTGTTATGATTTTCTCTTAGGTAATTAATTTACTGTAACTGTGCAAAACCGAAGCCATAAATTTGTAATTAAAGCTTAAAAATTAACATTTCCATATACATCCAATACATACATACATATATATATATATATATATAATTATATATATATATATATATATATAATATATTGTGTGTGAGTGTGTGACGGAAACGTGTTGGAAATGGTGGTCGGCAGTCTTCCAACTAGCAGGTGTCAGTGCTGCGGCCACAATACTAAATTTAAATAAAAAAAAAAAAAAAGAGTGACTGCTTGTCTGATAATCTGTGGTAAGGCAGAAAACACGAAAACACAAAATATAACAAAATACTTTACTTTAATATAGAAAACAAAATAAAATAAAGACGATACCTTGGCATATAAATAATATAATGTAAAAGAAAAATATATAAAATTATAACAAAGTGAAAGGGGGGAACTGGTTACGTTAACAAAATAAAATGGTGCTGGGAATATATGCGCTAGCTAAGAACCTCTTATTTGATCACACGAGGTGGGTCAAATTCAGGTGTTCATAGCAGGAGCACGAGATATATTCTGGCTGGCAGAAATGCAAGGGACTCCAACAATAACTGGCGATGATTGTGATTGGCGAGGAACGGGAGTGGTGTGTTGGTTGGCGGCCAATGAGAACGCTGGACGGCCGCAAGTCGCTAGTTAGGCAGTTGAAGGGTTCGGCGTGTCGACCAGGTGTGCAGCAGGTGCTGGAGTGGGGGGAAGGAGGGAGTTGAGGTGCGTGTGGCTGTCTTGATATATACGTTAAGCCACTACAAAACGTATCTTGCATATTGTTGAGAACGTGATGAATTGAAGAGATAGCAGGCTCAATCTCTGGGAAGAGATTATCGTCACAACTCTCCCCCGAAGCCTGCGGTTCTGGTTGAGTCACGTTCATGGGAGGTAGAGTGGGAGGTGGAGCTGCCTCTACCTCAGTGACACTGGGGAGGGTGTCTGATATGATATAGTCAGACTCCTGGGTGTAGCAATCTCCAGGCTGAGATGATGTAGCTGGTAAGCCCATTATAGAAGTAGTCGATGGTTGAGTTGGGCTGTCTGTAGGAAATGAAGATGGTTGTGGTCCATGTAGATGGTGGTGGACTGAGTACTTTGCTGGTATGGAGCAAAGTGTTACCCGTTCAGGACGACGAGTAGCTCCTTGTTGCTCGTGGTGTCGTTTATGGAAGTTGGTATGTATAGTCTCGTCGCCTTGTTGTACTAGGTCACCCACGTTGACGGTACCACTGGCGTCGCTATGGAGGATGGGAGACATGATATCTGGCAATGCGAGAGAAGTATTAGAATATGATAGAGGAGCGCAATTATGGTGTTGAAAATGATGGTGAAGGTCATTAAGGATTTCTGAATTAGAGAGCGCTGTCTCAGTGTCAGTGCTTTCGGAAGGAGAACCAGGGAAGGTCTCACTGTGGCTGTATGGACCTGTAAATGAGGTGAAATTGGTTAACACAGTGGGAGGAACCCCATGGTAGGGCTTGAGTAAATTGATGTGGCACAGCTGGGTCTTCCGCCGCCTATCGGGGGTCTCGAGAACGTAGTTGAAGTTGTTTCGGCACTCCTTAACACGGTAGGGTCCTGAGAACCTGTTCTGTAAAGGAGAACCTGGGATAGGGAAATAGGCAAGCACTAAGTCTCCTGGTGTAAACTTCCTTACTTTACAGTGCTGGTCGTAACGAGTCTTCATCCTCTCCTGGGCTTTCTGTAGGTTGTTGCTGGCAAAGGAATGGACCCTCTCTAGAATGTGTCAGAGATTTTGAAGATACTGGGGCACATTCTGATGCTCACTGAAGGTGGCATCACGTAGAGAATCCTTGAAAGCCTTGAGAGGTGTACGGCACTTACGTCCGTAGAGCATCTCATAAGGAGATACTCCTAGTGACTCGTTGGGAAGACTTCTGAAAATACACATGATGAGATCAATTTGCCTATCCCAATCCTTTGAGGTCTCATTACAGAACTTTTTTAAGAGTGCCTTGATGGTTTGATGACTACGCTCGAGAGAACCCTGTGAAGCAGGATGATAGGGGCTGGACAGTACCTGTTTGATGTTGAACTCCTCCAGAGTCCGTTTGAAGAGATCACTGGTGAAGTTGGTACCACAGTCGCTCTGAATCTCCCTCGGAAATCCATACTGGGTGAAGATTTTCAGTAGATTCATCACCACTGTAGCAGCTGTAATATTTTTCACTGGAACTGCTATCGGAAATAAGGTGGTAGGACACAGGATGGTTAAGATATATATCCCAGCAAACAATTTTAGGTTGCCACAACGTATCTGGAAAGTGTTGGAAAGTATTGGCAACGTTTGTTTTCACGCATTAGATGCGTAATTTTGTGTGGACGTAAATAAGTTTCTGAAACGTTTTGCACGAAACATTGGCTAAAAAAAAAATGAAACCTTGTGGCAACCTTAAATGTTTCATAATCGTAGTTTTTTATTGCTGTTATTTATATAAATGTAGAAATATAAAAGTATATTTCTACATTTAGTAAAATGAAACATGGTCATAATAAAGGTTAATTAATCATTTTTACTCATATTCTTAGGAAGAGGTCGAGGAGGAAGAATTACAGGTAAGCAGATGAGGTCGAGTAGGTCGAGGTCGAGTAGTAGTCGAGGTCGTGGTGTAGTAGCATAGTGTAGTGGCTTGGTGTAGTAGCGTGGTGTAGTTGCCTGGTGTAGTAGCCTGGTGTAGTAGCGTGGTGTAGTAGCCTGGTGTAGTGGTCTGGTGTAGTGGCCTGGTGTAGTAGCGTGGAGTAGTGGCCTGGTGTAGTGGTCTGGTGTAGTGTCCTGGTGTAGTAGCGTGGTGTAGTAGCCTGGTGTAGTGGCCTGGTGTAGTAGCGTTGTGTAGTGGCCTGATGTAGTAGCATGGTGTAGTGGCCTGGTGTAGTGGCCTGGTGTAGTAGCGTGGTGTAGTAGCCTGGTGTAGTAGCGTAGTGTAGTGGCCTGGTGTAGTAGCGTGGTGTAGTACTGGTTGTAGTAGCGTGGTGTAGTAACCTGGTGTAGTAGCGTAGTGTAGTGGCCTGGTGTAGTGGCCTGGTGTAGTAGCGTTGTGTAGTGGCCTGATGTAGTAGCATGGTGTAGTGGCCTGGTGTAGTGGCCGGTGTAGTAGCGTGGTTGTAGTAGCTGGTGTAGTAGCGTAGTGTAGTGGCCTGGTGTAGTAGCGTGGTGGTAGCCTGGTGAGTAGCGTGGTGTAGTAAACCGGTGTAGTAGCGTAGTGTAGTGGCCCGGTGTAGTGGCCTGGTGTAGTAGCGTGGTGTAGTAGCCTGGTGTAGTAGCGTAGTGTAGTGGCCTGGTGTTGTGGCCGGGTAGTAGCGTTGTGTAGTGGCCTGATGTAGTAGCATGGTGTAGTAGCCTGGTGTAGTGCCATGGTGTAGTGGCCTGGTGTAGTAGCATGGTGTAGTAGCCTGGTGTAGTAGCATGGCGTAGTAGCCTGGTGTAGTGGCCTGGTGTAGGGTGGCCTGGTGTAGTAGCGTAGTGTAGTGGCCTGGTGTAGTAGCGTAGTGTAGTGGCCTGGTGTAGTAGCATGGTGTAGTGGCCTGTGTAGTAGCGTGGTGTAGTGTACTGGTGTAGTAGCATGTGTAGTAGCCTGGTGTAGTGGCCTGGTGTAGTAGCATGATAGTGTAGTGGCCTGCAGGTGTAGTAGCGTTGTGTAGTAGCGTGGTGTAGTAGCTGGTGTAGTAGCGTAGTGTAGTGGCCTGGTGTAGTGCCTGGTGTAGTAGCATGGTGCAGTAGCCTGGTGTAGTAGCGTAGTGTAGTAGCATGGTGCAGTGGCCTGGTGTAGTAGTGTGGTGTAGTTGCCTGGTGTTGTAGCCTGGTTTTGTGGTGTAGTGGCCTGGTGTAGTGGCGGTGGTGTAGTGGCCTGGTGTAGTAGCGTGGTGTAGTGTCCTGGTGTAGTAGTGTGGTGTAGTAGCATGGTGTAGTAGCCTGGTGTAGTAGCGTGGTGTAGTGGCCTGGTGTAGTAGCGTGGTGTAGTAGCGTGGTGTAGTAGCCTGGTGTAGTAGAGTGGTGTAGTAGCGTGGTGTAGTGGCCTGGTGTAGTAGTGTGGTGTAGTAGCGTGGTGTAGTAGCCTGGTGTAGTAGCGTGGTGTAGTAGCGTGGTGTAGTAAGCGTGTGTAGTGGCCTGGTGTAGTAGCGTGGTGTAGTGGCCTGGTGTAGTAGAGTGGTGTAGTATCGTGGTGTGGTAGCATGGTGTAGTGGCCTGGTGTAGTGGCGTTGTGTAGTAGCCTGGTGTAGTAGCGTAGTGTAGTAGCATGGTGTAGGTGCCTGGTGTAGTGGCCTGGTGTAGTAGCGTAGTGTAGTGGTCCTGCAGGTGTAGTAGTGTGGTGTAGTAGCGTA
>WNGS01096494.1:0-15072 GCA_020271785.1 Procambarus virginalis
ATGGGAGGAATACAAAGTAGATGCAGTAATTTCCCTCTATGTTCCAACACTGAACTTTGCTGCTGTTTGCTAATTCATTGATAACCGAGATCGCTTTGTCCACACTCTTCCCCACATTTTAAGTCGCTGAGAAGCAATATCGCTTTAGTCAGAGACTCAACATTAAGAAATTTCTTCTTACTCAGCACGTGTACACGCCCCTACTACCATCAACGGAAACTATTCTTAATGACTTCCAATTCTATTTTTGTAAACCATTATTCCTGAGCTTCTCCGTCAACATTTACCACCACACGGGGGTTGATCACTGCCATCATTAGTGGATAGTTCATTTTCCTGAGACTTCCATCTGTGATACGCCATCCTCTTCCTTCCTGTCCCCTCCGTTTCACTTCCCACTTCAGTACCCCACTACACACCATCTGTTTGCCATAGCTAATTTTTCGAGAGCTTCAATCCTCTTGTCCAACTTTGAGGTATTCCAGGATCTGTGCACCGACCGCAGAATCCACGACGCTGCCCTGCACCTCATCATCATTAAGGTACACTTTTTCGGCTTTGTTTTCTACTGCCACTAGGCTGTCCTTAATCGTCACCGTGCCTCTCCCCCAAACGTTGGTCACAGAGGCAATCTTTGTCTTTCCACGGTTTCTGCCTTGTTCTGCTGTACGACCTTGCCTTCCTTCCTTTCTTGGAAATCTTGAAAATTGACATTTCCAACCCATATGTCCCCAGCGAGAACTCTTCATGAATAATGTAGACTTCAATATATTTTGCCACTTTCCTCTATCCAAATCCTTGCACAAATTTTTTTCTGGAGCCTCACCATTTAACAAGGCAACAATCCTGCTTTGTTTTTCACTACGTACCATGTTCCTCTTAGCCCAAATAACACTTTCATTGTTGAGATTAAGAAATTCAGGATCCAAATATGTCTGATATTTAAAAAATAAATTTAGTGTAAATTACTCCGACTTCAGGAATAACCAAAACAATATTCCTAAATCCGTCAGTCGTTAAATGTTCCACTGCCTCTTCCGTCCCAACCATTATGTAGGGCCGGTGAACACCCTTCTTAAATAGTTCATATTTTGCCATCAGCTACTCTGAACAAAAAGTTCCAAGCAGCACGGGCTATGGTGAGCCCGGCGAACTACCTGGCAAGGGGTGTGTGCCATGAGGGGGCGGGGGAAGAACATTTAAAGTGTACCTCACCTCTAAGGGGGTATATAAGGCCCAGTTTCAAGCGTCAACAGTCAGTGGTGAATTAATCCTGTGTTACGAAACATTGTGTGTGGACATACTTATACTAGTGCATTTTCCATGGTTTAATAATTTGTCATATGCGATTTCCTTCATCCCATCAGTATCCAGGTAAGCCATAGGAGGGCTGTATATGTGCATGTATCAATATACATTTCACCGTCTAAAGATACCCGAGTGGCAGTAAGAAAGTTTGTGTCCCGAGATCCGTCGATGCCGATGGTGGTCTTCTGGATTAGCTTTTACTTTCCTTGGCTTTCTGCATTATATTCTCCTGGTCTGAAAGACTCCTGTGTTGGGCCCGAAGAGACGAACAGGTGCCAGTGTACCGGTGCCAGGTGGTTCAAACAGAACTGGACAGTATCAGGGTACCTCCTTGAGATAGTTTCGGGGCTTAGCGTCCACGCGGCCCGATCCTCGACCAGGCCTCCTCGTTGCTGGACTGATCGACCAGGGTGTTGTTCAAGTCACAGCCTGGTTGATCAGGTATCCTTTGGCGATGTTTATCAAGAGTTCAGTGTCGCTCTTTAACACTGCGAACGGTCGGCCAGTTATGCCCCTTATGTGTAGTTTGTGTTGAACAGTTTCGGGCCTCTGATGTTTATAGAGTTCTCTCTATCTAGAGAGTGCCATGCCTCTTTGTCACATGTGGTGTTCTGTGTGCAAGTTTAGGACCGGCCCCTCTTCTATTTTCCACGTGTAAATTATTGTGTGTATCTCCCGCCTGAGCTCAGGATAATAGATTTAGGCATTTTAGTCTGTCCCAATAGTTTAGATGTTTTACCTAGTAGTAAAGTGGATTCTAGCAGTAAAGGCTCTGTGAACGCTCTCCACATCAGCAATTTCTCCAGCTTTGAAAGAAAGGCTACAAGTATCTTTGGGAATTTGTAACATCTGCTGATGTAGATTTGACTAAATGAAAACTGTCAGCAGAACTATTCGCATCTTTGCGTCATTATATAATGGAATGAAAAAATCGCGAAATTTAGAGATAACACCATCAGTAGTGTCCAAGAAATGTGTAAGTACTTCATTCATAATGATGTGCTGCCCAGAATCTTAGCGAAGTATCCAAAATTTGCTTACTGTAGGTAATGCATGCACATGACTGTAAAGCTGCCGCCCAGTTGGGTATAACCGTGTGACTCATCATAGATGTAAAGTGACTTGTTGAATCACTTGTGACAAAAGATTATTGATGTGTGTATTTGTGTTGGTGATTAAAAGTGTATGTATATATGTATGCATGAGTACATGTATGTGTACATGTATATATAACATTAATAATTTTATAACTAGCGTCAAAAGATTGTTTGCTTAGCTAATCGAAACTCCGGCGCCGTTCCTGAGTACTATTGAATTTGGACAAACCGGAAAACGATTTTCTACTTATGTTGCAGAGATAAACTAAACCTAACCTAACGTTCCTATGGCTAATGCACGCTGTCTGAGGCCTAATATAGTATTTACATTTGCTATACTAGGAATAGGAATATTTAAGTGTTTTTTAGCTTAATTTTTTCGTACTATAGATAGTAGTACAAAGTTCTATCTTAATTGCTTCGTACGTCAATATTTGTACTATGGTGCACCTAGTTACAAAAAAAGTACTATCTAAATGGCTGCTGCCAGACTCCCAGAGTCTACACTCCGTAGCCTATTAACTGCGGTCGGCTGCACCAAGTACCAGACCTCTCTATCCATCGTCTAGAACACGGCCCGTCCTCCTAATAGAACGTCCCATTATACATCCCGTCCTCCAAAGACCCAAAAGTGATTCCATGCACCCGCCAAAACCCGATGTTTATGAATGAAAAACCTTTTACACACGACTGATTTCATTCGAACACTTCCGGAACAAGTGTTTCACTGACTAATTTTGTTCGAACCACAACACTAATATATATATATATATATATATATATATATATATATATATATATAAATATATATATATATAAAATATATATATATGTAAATATATATATATAAATATATATATATATGTAAATATATATATAAATATATATATATATAAATATATAAATATAAATAATATATATAATATATATATTATATATATATATATATATATATATATATATATATATATATATATACGGAGGGGACAGGAAGGAGAGGATGGCGTATCACAGATGGAAGTCTCAGGAAAATGAACTATCCACTAATGATGGCAGTGATCAACCCCGTGTGGTGGTAAATGTTAATAAATATATATATATATATATATATATATTATATATATATATATATATATATATACTATATATATATATATATATATTATATATATATATATATATATATAAATATATATAAATATATATAAATATATATAAATATATATAAATATATATAAATAGATATATATATATAATATATATAAATATATATAAATATATATATATATATATATAAATATATATAAATATATATAAATATATATATATATATATAAATATAAATATATATATATATATATATTCCCGTGTTGAATGAACAGCATGTAAAAATTTGGTAGTGCGTCTGTGGGGTCGACCGCTAAATGCAATGGACTGTAGTCGAGGACGGGTTGGCATTTTGAAGTATACTATCCAAGGCCAAAAAACTGCCGTGCTAGAAAACGGTAGTGACTCGCAAAATTGACAAACTGTCTCGTTTTTTTCTGTTTTTGGTCGTCTTGTAGGTTAGTATAAGGGCACTTTAGTAGAACAGTTTCTTGACGTTGGGAACCTTAGAAGAACGGGCTGCTAAAACAACTGCAGATAGCCTCCTTAACTTCCCCGGACTCCATCCCTCAACACATCATTTGGTCACCATTTGGTCCGGGAGTCATCTCCCGTCACGCAGGGCGCAGTTGCGCCTCCACAGATCTCCAGTATCATCTCTCGATACTGTTAATGGCTCATAAGGGCCACCACTTACGGGCTATTCATGCCCGTGCCACCTCTTGGGTGGCTTAATCTTTATCAATCATCAATCATCCCTCAACAAATTCATCACTTATTCACGGAGGCACTCATTAACCCTGCAGGCAAACAGTCTAGCAGTGAGCTAGTGTGGCTGAGGCGTCACACTGGCTCCCTCTCTAAGGGAGGGAGCCATTGTGACTCCCTAATTTCTAAACGTAGAAATTAAATCTCCCGCCCTGCACCACCTCCATCACTCACTCCGGAGGCTGTTGCTTGTTTAACGGTCCTCTCCTTGTAATGTTACTCAAGTTACTAGTTAAGTCACTAGGCGTTACTAGTTAAGTCACTAGGCAAGTCAAACTCCTTAGGCCCCCGTCTTCTAGTCTTCTACCTGCTGCCTTTTTTGTTTTTTTTTTATTTGTTTAACCTTTACTGAAGTTAGAGTTCTTGGCATTGTTTGGCCTTGAAATTGTGAATAGTGGTGGCTTTCACAACTATAAAGCATTTCAAGTGTTAATAACTAAGCTATTATAACTATATAGCCATAATGGCTTAGTGCTTTTTCCTGATAATTACCGTACCTCATGCACGTACGAGTACTTTTATATTTATTCTACTCCTTTCTGTTTCCAGATTCTATGTTCTCTTATTCTATTCCCTCGCTTCACAGACGCTGTCCTTGTTCATCTTGTCTATTCTCCCCGGTATCTTGTGGGTCTGTGTGCTAAAGTCTTTGTGTATCAGTTAAGGTAAGTTTGGTTTAGTTCGAGACTAGGTTATATGTTTGGTGTTTAGCAAAGTCATAATGATCTTCCAATATTATTATTACAATTTCTTCTCTCTCGTTCTTCAGGAAACACTAAGGGAAGGTTCCATAAATGATTCCATAGCCGTGTACCGCACAAGCCTGAATAATGGTGCCATGGAAGCCTACAGTACTGCGGAAGAATAAGACGATGGGGAAGCCTACAGAACTTTGGAAGTATATGTTACCACAACTTATGTTTCCGTGGAAGTTCTGTGAAACCATGAAAGCCTACGGTACTGCAAAAATTTATGGTGCTGAAAAAGGCTGTGGTGCACTTAAGTTTTATAGTAATGCACAAGTGTGTCAGATGCGGACACAGTAGCGAAGAACTTTGTTGCGAGGAAGCCTACGGTGACAACGCCGCCCACGGCGACAACGACAACGCCATCCTCTTCCTTCACAAACAATCCTTCATTTGTGATCGGGTGTACTCCTGTCTTGCCACTCCTGTGCACTGAGGTAATGTGGTGATGCAACCCAATGGCTAGATGGCAGAGTCCCAGTTTTCGCTTTTCCCCCGTCGCTTGTACATTGTGACCTTGTACAACCCTTATGAGTTTTGTATCTCCTACTCTGTGCTATGTGATAACCAATCATGTTTCAACGTGGATAGTCCAAACAGCATTGTTCGTTCAAAATGTTCAATAGACATTATAACACGAACAAATCTCTCGGTAAATGGGACAAGTCAAATGTATAAAATTCGCATATAAATCTGTGAAGATGGAAAAATAAAGGTATTGGGAAAGAAGGATGTCCCAGCTGTGTTACCGAGTTGTACCAGAGCCTCGAAGTGGGACTGATGCTGACCACTTCGAGTCCCTGTACACTCCTACGGCCCCGAGGAGGACGAAGAACACGGAGCCGAGGTTTATCGACCAATAGAAATATTTTTATTAATTTTTCAAGTTATTACACATATATTACACTTGTACGCCGAGGGCGAAGAATACGCCGAATACTTTCAGCTGCCAAATTCTCTTCCAAGTCATCCACCAGAAGTCAAACAAGAATCCAGTGGTACCCAATTACAGACTCAAGTTTGGTTTAGCTAAACTCAAGCTAAACAGCAGAAGGAAACAGTTTAAGAATATAGACCTAGATGAGGACCTATCAACAATATTGATACAGAACACGAAGACCAAAAATTGAAAGAAATATTGCGAGATGACTTTATTGATGATGTTATTGGACGAGATGGTAATGGTGATCTGTTTCCCGTACAACTACCTGGTTGATGGGGTTCTGGGAGTTCTTCTACTCCCCAAGCCCGGCCCACGGCCAGGCTTGACCAATGGTAGACACGGGAAGAGTGTTTAAGGAAGAAGATGAGGGAAAAGATATAAAAATTTAAGCATGATGCCTCTGCAGATTTAATAGTTGATGACATTACAGTTGAATCCAGTGAGGATTTCGAGTCTTCAGACAAAAAAAATCCAAAGGTAGAAGATAAGAAAGTGCCTGTGAAGGGTGGCTTACCAGCCAGAGAAAAAGCTCCAGAACCTAGTGTCGCTCAACTTTTAGCATTAAGATTTCATGTTCTTTCAGCTGCCAAATTCTCTTCCAAGTCATCCACCAGAACTCAAACAAGAATCCAGTGGTACCCAATTACAGACTCAAGCTAAACAGCAGAAGGAAACAGTTTAAGAATATAGACCTAGATGAGGACCTATCAACAATATTGATACAGAACACGAAGACCAAAAATTGAAAGAAATATTGCGAGATGACTTTATTGATGACCCAGATGATGTTATTGGACGAGATGGTAATGGTGATCTGTTTCCCGTACAACTACCTGGTTGATGGGGTTCTGGGAGTTCTTCTACTCCCTAAGCCTGGCCCACGGCCAGGCTTGACCAATCCACAAATCCACAAAGCCCGTGACGAGGATTCGAACCTACGTCCGGGAGCATCCCAGACGCTGCCTTAATCGACTGAGCTACGACACGGTACCTAACTTTACTCGGTACAGATATTGCTGTAATTGTTAATTTCACATCAATTGTGATCAACGGAGATATAATAATTGGTGCAATCCCTGGTTCATTGTCAAGCCACAGCCCGTCTCCCATTACCTCAACAACTGCCCCAGTTACATCTCTTCAACCTGAGGAGTCTATGCCTGACGTGTTTCGAGGGTGCTTAGGAGCCACTAGGATCCAAGGGGTTCTGGGTCCGTTCTTCTCATAGCTGGATCTTACCAACAACACTGCAGCTAACCATTCTAAGAATGGATGAGCCTTTCACCAGTAATGGTTGCACCGTTTGCTACAATGAAGAGTGTATACATATGGAGGGATATGTTCCAATCCAGCAGAAGTCTTTAGTTGTTCATGTCCAGTTGGATTTGAAGGGAAATTATGCGAGAAAACATTGATTAACGTGTTGTTTGTTAACAAATGCCTTAATGGAGCAACTAGTGTTGATGGCATTAACCAGTATACATGTGCATGTATGCCTGGCTACACTGGAGAATTTTGTGAGAAAGATATGGAGAAATGTGCCAGCAGTCAATGCAAGAATGGTGGCATTTGTCTTTATGAAGTTGCACAGTTTGTCTGCTAGTGTCCAGAGGACTTCATTGGACTTTCATGTGACGAACTAAAGGTCAAGAATTGCTCAAATCTTGTGTCTTCATGGTGCTACCTGCACAGATATTTTTAATTCTTTGAGTGGTGTTGCAGACAACTACACTTGCACGTGCCATTTGGATACTAGGGAAGCAACTGTGAAAACATTATCGACTTCTGTACCGTGAAACAGATACAGTGTGAATATGGTTTTTGTGATCTGACTTCCCAGGATGAGGGGTGGGAATGTAACTGTATTCCTGGATGGGAAGGCAAATACTGCGACCAAGATATTGATGAATGCCTATCATCAGGAGTCATTTGTACCCATGAAACTCAACTTTACCAGCACTTGCACCCCTTGTAGGACCGGACGAACATGTGAAGACGATGTAGATGAATGTCAAAGTAATCCATGCAAAAATAACTTAGAATGTCATAATCTAAATGGGAGTTTTGAATGCAAATGTGAAGATGATCATTGTGGACAGACATGTTTACTGGATAACCCCTGCTTAGAAGTTAACTGTAGCAATGAAGGTGTCTGTTCACCTATGCGATGAGGCTTCCTCGGACCATAAAAACAAAACATGTGCATATTGTCGTTGTGCTGATATGTGGGATGGAAAACATTGTCTCCAAAATTTATGTGGATCTGGCCATCGTTGTTGGATGTGTGGTTGCCCTTATGTTAATAAATGCCATTGTTGGCCTTACTGTTTTCTTGATGATGGCTAAGAAGAAACGACAAACAAGAGGAACGTATTCCCCAAGCAGACAGGAGTTCTACAGCCCCACGAGTTGTGATGGGCAACATGATGAAACCCCCTCCAGAAGAAAGACTAATTTAAGACATCACCCAAGATTTGGGCTGTGAAACAAAATTTGTAAATTGCTCATTAGATAGTTGAAACAAAATTGTGAAATAATAATGTCTTAATATGGAGTTATATTTGTCATTCTCCGGTATCTGTTTAACAAAGTTTGTAATGGAAAATAAAGTTATAATGAGCATACATTTCGTTTTATTGCCTTTTGTCCTGCATTATCACACTTAGTTCCGATGAAAGCAAAAGTTATATAAATTATTATTCTAACACAAAATACATTAACACAAATTATACATTAACAGAAAAACTAAATTATAACAAAAATTATGCCGTAGGTACAAAAGTGGTTCTGTAGGGTTGTGGAGTAGTATGAGTGTAAGGTACTGTAGGGGTACTGTTGGGTAGTGTAAGGTACTGTTGGGTAGTGTAAGGTACTGTAGGGGTACTGTTGGGTAGTGAAAGGTACTGTTGGTAGTGTAAGGTACTGTGGGGTACACGGAGTAAGCACTTGGCAGCTGATATACACAGACGTGCAAGTTCTCATCAGAACGTGACCCCCCCCCCCCCTTGTGGTACACAATCTTGTAGCCGAGCACACTAAGCTTGCGTGAGTACTCCATATCTTCCTGCAAGACAAGTTGCGGGGCTTTCATCTTCTATTGGCTTCCCCAAACTTTTGCGAAGTCAATAAGTATACCTAAGGAAGTGTTCTGGTTCCGATTGACAGTCACGTTAGTGATCACTTGTGCTATAGGTCAATTGGTTAAGATGCACGCTACCCACCCAAAACGGGTGAGATTTATTATAGTATTTGCCGTCCCCGTCAATGTATATAACCCTCTAATTATTTATTTATGTTGCAATGTGAATAAATCGCAGGTGACTTCGAGAAGACTGAAATAATCATTTTCTACCCGTACTGTGTGGCTCACATGTTCAGAACAGGTATATAACTGGAGAATTTACAAATCTTTAACAGGGAAGCTGTGTTGTTTATTTACCAACACATTTAGCAGTAGACTAACCCAATATTTTCTTGTAATCTATTATTAAATTGATTTATTGATAGATAGGATATGTACATATAACCCTCCCCCCCCCAAGTTGTGTGGACCTGGCACGAAATTTAGAAAACTTAGTCCATTAGAAATAGTCCATTTATTAATCTAATTTAATGTAAATTTATAAATAAATATTCAATAAAATAAAGAAATTCCTGCTAGGAAATTCCCCCACAACAGGATACATAACGACATCAATTCCAAGGAAACTTTGCCCAAGCAGAACAGCAGAACGAAATGACAAATGAAAAGAGGCACAAGTGAATTGGATGTCAAATTAATTTACTCAGCATAAGATGAGTAATTTAAGCGGTAATGGAAATAGAGGACACTGGTATTTTCTACGGTAGGCAGGTGAACTGTACTCGCTTCTCATTTTCTAGTTTTTCATTTTCTGTAATAAAGGTGACATCTATTAGCTATCCTTTGTCAATCAAGTTCCTACCAATAAAAATGTATAGTTATGGATGGACACCGTAACGTCTATGGGGCATCCAATAATGTTAGCAGACTTCTAGATGTTACCACTGCTAGGCTTAGGCTCGGCTACAAGTACCTCTGGGAGTTTGTAACATCTGCTGATGTAGATTTGACTAAATGTAAACTCTGTCAGCAGAACTATTCGCATACTTTGCGTCATTATATAATGGAATGTGAAAAAATTGCGGAATTTAGAGATAACACCATCAATAGTGTCCAAGAAATGTGTAAGTACTTCATTCACAATGATGTGCTGCCCGAAATTTTAGCGAAGTATCCAAAATTTGCTTACTGTCGGTAATGCATGCACATGACTGTAAAGCTGCCGCCCAGTTGGGTGGGTGTGCAGCAAGACTAGTAACTGTGTGACTCACTATAGATGTAAAGTGCCTTGTATAGTGACTGTTGTGAGCCTCTTGTAGTGTCACTTGTGACACAAAGATTCTTGATGTGTGTATTTGTGTGGGTGATTAGATATGTGTATGTATATGTGTATACGTATATATATATATGTACATGTATGTATGAGGGTGTGTACATGTGTATAAATCATTGATAATTTTGTAACTAGCGTCAAACATTGTTATTTGCTTAGCTAAACGAACTAGAGGGTTCAGTTCCTGAACCGATTATGTGCCTCTGTATCCTTTACACCACCGCCCACGGGATGGGTATGGGGTGCATAATAAAGAAAGAAATTGAATTCCGTTAGTTGTGATTCCCGAGTATAAATCCTGGATACGTCTTAGCATATACATATACACAATTCCCAACCCAAACCCATTTCCAACACAGGTAAGTAGATGGAATGGATTAGGTGAAGTTGCCGACACTAAGTGAATAAACACACATACACAGCTGAGATTTGTGTTCTTGTGACGTTCAATGTGATACACTGACTCTTATACATAATATAATTTGATGTTATACAACACATGTACAAGTAGCAAGGCCTCGCAAGATCAATATATTTAATTTTACGTTGAAAAATGTTAGAATATATATGAGGAGTTTTAGTGTTCTTAAGTATTAATCTACTGTACAGAATATGCACACAGTTTAGAGCTAAATTTCTAGTTACAGCCCAAAATTGAGAAAATAAAAAAAATAAACTTTTAAACATTTAAGGAAGATTCCCGGAATGTTTACAGTTGCCTACGCACCGAGAGGATGGAACATTAAATATAGGGTTTTCTGGACCAAGACACCAGGCATGAGTTTGCATATTGCTTCTCACTTTTCCAATCCATAGTGTCTGTACTGTAGCCTGAGTATACTATATTTAACCTTGGAAAACAGCATTTGATAATTTTAGCAAGAAAAACTATGATTACACAGTACTATAATAAAGTATATTAAACAAAATTGCTTTTTCATTAAATTTTAGTTAATTCAACTATGAAACGGGAAACTAAACATGTCTATTTAGAGATGATTCTGAACTTGTATATAAAATCAGTTGAGATTAAATATCCCAAGATACACAAAAGAACCTGGTCACTCAAGCAAGACAAAGTTCGTAAAGCTCTGAACTTTAGACATGACATTGTTAATTGATAACCTAGCCTCAGTTTACACAAGCTACAAATATTGATTATAAAGTCAACAAGTTATATATAATGTACTGTAACATTATTTAACTAGATAGGTTCCCATAAATTATAAAATGATCTAAACATCCCCTTGAAATTGACACGCTTACCTGAAAAACATTTTGAATTCCAATCATTAGAAGTGTGTTTCATTAATAATATAGTTGAAAGAATTTTTTAAATTTCTTTTGGGACCAAAAGGTATGAATTTTGATCATTTTAGGGGCTGTTTAAATTATATCAACTATACATACCGTAATATTTTCATTTAACAAATTAATACACATTTTATTTAAATAAGGTTTAGATCTGTGCTTTGGTGAGCTTAGGAAGTGTGTGTTTGCCACCATTTTCAGTAGACTCTGGCTGCCATACCCTAACAACTCCACATTCCCCCAGCAGTGATGCAAGAGTTTTTCTCCAAACGATGCAATGCTACCCGTGTCATTAGTAGCGTCTGATTAGAAGCAAAAGATCGTTTTGGCTTCAGTTGGCCAGTGTGAATGTCAAGTTTTAATGTACAGAGACAATCACTTCCATCACCAGTGTGCAAGCCACTCAGAACACGGTTGTCTCCCATCATTAAATGTGTGCATAGCCACTAGGTAACATTCATCCGGTGCATTGCGCTTCATAGCACTAGCCATTTCTTCCCTGTTATACTTGTACAATGGTGCAGCCCTCCTTGATATCCCAGTACTGCAAAGACTCATGTCAGTTACTGCAGATAACTTTTCATGTCTGCCATTCTGGCTCAACCATGATAATTTCCCAACTTTCACTTCAGAGTTCATGCAATATGTAAGAGCTTCATCCTCAGTATTTTGAGAGATGGCAGACACATGAAGTCCATCTGTAGCCATAGTGTCTGCTTGTGTAGGGTTGAATTTAATTTGAAGATGTCATCTGTATGACATTCCCAATAACTCCCTAACATTTTATCACCTTGATATCCCAAAATATAAGGAAAACACTAGTTTCAACTAATTCAGTTCCTGCACATAATATCCTTTCATTATATGACATTGCAAAACACGTGATAGGCTTTAACACAGTTGAATCTCTCTTAATTCCTTTCAACGCTTTTTCACATTTATTGGACCTTAGTCCCACATTTTGACCAGCCATTTCTGCTACTTGACCAAAGAAGGTTGCTGTTACTGGAGAGAACCTATTCCTGCGATACATTTTGGTGGGGTTCAAAGCCGGACACTTTCTGAAGATTTTCCTCTTCAGTACAGACAATTTGCTTTCCCAGCTGGCATCATGTGCTAAATGCAAACAATATTTTTTCTCCGAGATGTGCTTGTCACAGCTTCATACTTGGGGAAAAAATGCAATTTATTTTTCTAAATCTCTGCTTGAATTTGCTGGTGTTACGACTCTGGGTTCTTTAGATGGAAACCAGAGGTCAAAATTGAGCTTATTAAACGACAATATGGCAGGGGACGCTTAGAGAGCTGAAGCTGTTTGTAATCATCCCTGCCAGAAGTACGACTATTCTTGTTGCTCACAAAGCATTTAGACTCTTAAACTTGTTGTGGATTAAGTAACATTGTTATAAGTTTAACTACCCGTAGAATGAGGAAAGTAGCAATATGAGGCATAAGGGGAAGATGTTTTAATGTGTATAGCTGTATGATCAATTGGGCTTTTCCCGGCACCACACGCATGCTGCAGGAAGGCGGCCTTCTCTGCTGGCGGCCTGTGCTGTTCGGACGTGCTCTCCTCCTTCCTCTTAATTCTTTATTTCTGTGACTTAGTTGGTTAAGTACTCCATTACTCATTTTTGTATATGTCTGGCATACCTATCGTTCTATGTGTAGAGTAGTTACCTGGGGTGTAGGAAGTGTATTTAAGTATTTAGCTCACCTGATATGCTAACGGGGGTCCCAGTGTAACACGTGGTCCCCTACCCTAAGCTGACTACCCCCAGTGTGTTATAGTAGAGCTTTACCCTAGCTTGTTTCCAGTGTAAACCTTGTATCCTGCTTAAGTGGACCAAGGCTTTTTATTTATTTATTTTTTATTTATTCATATACAAGAAGGTACATTGGGAATGTGAGAATATATAATATGGTAATTACAATCTTGTAAAGCCACTAGTACGCGCAGCGTTTCGGGCAGGTCCTTAATCTAAGAAAATTTTTAGTAGGTAAATACTAGCAAAAATTATAAAAAGAAATGATAACAGTTACATGGCAAGAAAAGAAAAAAGAAAAAAAAAAGATGAGAGAAAATTGTAGGGTACAGTATAATAAAGCACTTAGGTAGCTAAGATTGATTGCAATGAAAGCTTGAATGGTAGTTGACAAAATTTGGTAGGCACAATACAGCAAATGGCTAGCACATAAAGGAAGACAGCAATGAACACAATGATAAGGTTGTTTGGGTTAAATACATAAGAATTAGGAGATTGGGTAACACTAGATACAGAGCAAAAATAAAGCTCAGTGTAGGAAACTAAGAAGATGAAATTAAGTACTTTTTGGTTTTGTTTTTAAATAAGGCAAAAGTTTTACAGTTTTTCAATTCACTAGGGAGTGAGTTCCATAGACTAGGTCCCTTAATTTGCATAGAGTGTTTACACAGATTAAGTTTGACCCTGGGGATATCAAAGAGATATTTATTTCTGGTGTGGTGATAATGGGTCCTATTACATCTGTCCAGAGAGAGTTTCAGAGCATGGTTTGCATTTAAGAACAGGGTTTTGTAGATGTAGTTGACACAAGAGAATGTGTGGAGGGAGTTAATATTTAGCAAGTTTAGGGATTTAAACAAGGGAGCTGAGTGTTGTCTGAAAGCAGAGTTAGTTATTATTCTGATAGCAGATTTTTGCTGGGTGATGATGGGCTTAAGGTGGTTTGCAGTGGTAGACCCCCATGCACAGATACCATAATTAAGATAGGGGTAGATTAGAGCATAATAGAGAGAGAGGAGAGCAGAGTTAGGAACATAATATCTGATTTTGGAGAGTATACCAACTGTCTTAGAGACTTTCTTAGTTATGTTTGAATGTGGGTGCTGAAGTTGAGTCTCTTGTCTAGGAATAGGCCAAGAAACTTGCCATCATTTTTATTACTGATGTTAATGTTGTCTATCTGTAGCTGAATTGCATTTGATGATTTGCTTCCAAATAAGATGTAGTAAGTCTTTTCGATGTTTAATGTTAGTTTGTTAGTTGACATCCATAAGTGGACTTTTTTTAATTCATTATTCACAACATTATTTAGTGTATGTGGGTTGAGGTCTGAATAGATAAGAGTAGTATCGTCAGCAAACATATAGGTTTGAGAATATTAGAGACATTAGGCAGATCGTTTATATATATAAGAAATAGAAGAGGTCCTAAGATGCTGCCCTGTGGCACTCCAACGGTAATTGGTAGGGTGGAAGAAGTGTTTCATTGATAGTTACATATTGGTGTCTGTCACTAAGATAGGATCGGATGTAGTCAAGGGCAGGCCTCGGATTCCATAATGCTGGAGTTTAAGTAAGAGGTAGTTGTGATTAACAGTATCAAAGGCTTTTT
>WNGS01096495.1:0-2500 GCA_020271785.1 Procambarus virginalis
TGTTCATACAACAGTTTAATTTCTAAATTGAATAAAAAAGTGTTCAATAAGACTGAATATAATTATTAACACCAAAATATAGCTTGATTCCCTGTTAACGTAAATTTAACTTAGAAGTAGAACCACAATATTGGAACAAGGGAGGCAGAGCCTCTCTTACAGACGCCACGCTCACACGTAAACAATAACAAATCAGCCTTACGCTGCACACATGGCTCCAGAGTTGGTTTAAAACCTAGACACCTATTTACGTGTCAACAACCAGCTACACAGCCTATCAACAACGATTGTATCCGGCTTACAAGTATTTGTTTATTATTCTAGTGCACTGTTTAATAGCAAAGATAAGTCGGTTATGATATATGGGAAACACCCCACAAATGTACGTGTACCCATTTTAAAGCCCTCACATACATGTTATACCTGTATAGATATGTTCAGGGAACAGATATTAACTCTTTGCATCCCATACAGGTTAAATTGTGACTTGGAACAGCAAGTAGCTGAGCAGTAGAACTATGCACATGTACCTAGCTGTTGCCAACGCTTGTAGACCTCTACAGACGCCATTACTGGCACCATGAGGCACAGGGCCACACCCATTTGATGCAATAAACTACACAGCCTTTGCAGGGCCAATACAACAAGTCCAGCTAAGACCCTTTGTTATATTGTAGTAGTAGTAACTAGTAATAACATAACTAGTAATAATTATTGAAATAATAGTAGATTAGATCACCATATGTGATATGATATAAAATTATAATAATAAGTTAGGTAAACAATTGGTAGTTAAGAAGGAGCCATTACAAAGTGGTTTAAGCTACAAATTGTCCCTCCAATTTGTGTGAGATTAATTTCAGGCAGTTTTACAAGTACATACAGTCCACTCAATTTCTTACCTACTAAGAAAAAATAAGATAAACTATATTGATTGAAGTCATTAAAAGGAGATATACTGCCTGGAGTTTTTACCACAACCGAGAATCGAGACTGGTTTTGAAGGTCCATTCCCCATGGTTGTCAGAACTTCAATTAAGTTGTGATCTGAGTAACAGGTATTTGTAATCATTATATTCCTGATCAATTATCATTATTAGTGAAAATGAGGTCCAGCGTGTTCTCCTTCCTAGTTGGTTCTACTATTTGCTGGTTTAAGGCAAACCTATCGCACATCCGTAGCAGGTCATTTGCATGTGCCTGTTCATTTAGGCTACTTCCTGGTATTCTTTCTGATATTACTGTATTAGCCAGGTGCTTCCATTTCAGGTGCCGTAGGTTGAAGTCCCCAAGCAGGATGATGTTCGGAGCTGGATTTGTGAGGTTTTCCAAGCAGTGTTCTATTTTCATTAGTTGGTCTTTAAACTGCTGAGGGTTTGCCTCCGGTGACTTATATACAAGGACAATAACTACATTTAGGATCTCTATTTTGACTATCAGCACTTCCACCATATCATTTGAGGTGTCTAGCAGCTCAGTACAGATGAGTGTGTCTTTGATGTAGAGGCTGACCCCACCCTGAAGCCGGTGTTTCCTATCACATCTGAAGAGATTGTATTCTGAGATCCATATTTCACCATCAAGGTAGTCATTTGTGTGAGTTTCCGTTAGGCTGCAAACACTGCATTTGCCTCGTGAAGGAGACCATCTATAAAGTGAACTTTGTTGGATTTGCGTGTTTTTATACCCTGGATGTTGGCAAATATAAATGATGTTATCGTGTTAGTGGAAGTGCTGGATGCTTTACTTGGTGTTAATATCTGAGGCTCTGGTAAGGAGGCCACTGTGTTTGCGTCCTCTCTAGCATTTGACCGAGTTGGTGGTAGAGTCTGGTCATTTTTAGCCATTCTTCTCCTCCTCCTCTTGCTAAAAAATTATCCCGGTCGATGGAGTAGTGGCTGTTTTCATAGTGGTAGTCTGTTGGTTTTATTCGCCTGGTACCTCTTATATGAAAAGCTGGACATTCAGCATTGAAGCACTCTTTCCTGTTCAAAGAGTTCTTGCAAATTTCTAGGTGAAAGAATTCACAGCTTTTGGTACATTTACCTGTATTGAGGAGGTTCCTGCACTTTCTAGGGTGATCGTATGTACATGATCCATTTATTCTTCCCGATTCCCCATGCTTACAGGTAGCCCATTTGTAATACCAACAGATTTTGGGGCCTTGTTTTGTTTGTTTCCCTTTGCCAGGGACCGCACTCTGCTGCGGCGGCCCCGACACTGTGTCCGGTGCTTGTGACACCGCACTCCGCTCTGGGGCCTGTGACATCGGGCTCCGCTCAGGCGTCCCCGACTCCGCGCCCTGCTCAGGCGTCCCCGACTCCGCGCCCTGCTCAGGCGTCCCCGACTCCGTGCCCTGCTCAGGCGTCCCCGACTCCGCGCCCTGCTCAGGCGTCCCCGATTCCGCGCCCAGCTCAGGCGTCCCCGACTCCGCGCCCTGCTCAGGCGTCCCCGACTCCGCGCCCTGCTCAGGCGTCCCCGACTCTGCGCCCTGCTCAGG